>JAJOOF010016701.1:0-29969 GCA_029582545.1 Solanum lignicaule | reverse complement strand
TCCCTATTTCCCGTTAATTAATGTTGAATGTACTTCCGCGACCGATGAAGTGTGATGACAAGTTTGAGAGGCTTGTTTGGGGTTCCTTCGGGTTCCTCATTCGCCATGTCACGTCTAGGCCCTAGGCTTGGGTCGTGACAACCCCCAACTTAAACTTTTGCTTGTCATGTCCTCAAGTAAAACTCAAGTTCAACAGCTCAAAAAGGATGTCTCAAACAGTGCTACACAAGACTCAATCATGAAGGCACTCAAGAAGACTCAACTTACTTATGCAAAGATCAATTGTGCACTCAAAGACTCAAGTTGTGACTTACCATTGTCAACAAATCTCAAGCTCACAATACTTTCTTCAAATGCAAGTTCAAGCTCAACAAAGGTACTCAAATGCCCTCACACAAAGAATGATTTCATATTCACACACAATGGTTCATAATTTAAAGCTCCGGAATCAAATGCAACTCTCACACTCACAAAGATAAACACAATACATAATTCCACCCATAGGTTTGCCCGTATTTTCCAATCAACACTTGCTTCAGCTCACTCAAGATCAAAAAGGTCCTTTCAAGGCATGTAATGGGGCTGAGTGCAAAGGTATGGTCATTTAGGCTCAATGGTTGTAATCCTCATGAAATGTGATGTGAACAACACTTTCTTTCCTTTTCTTCTTCATTCTCATTCGTGCTCAAAAGTCATCCCATTATTCACTTTCCATGGATTGGTGGAAACCCCATTTTCTTTGTATTTTCACAACTTTATTCCACAACGTTTTCATTCTTTTTCTTTTTCATTCTTTTCTTCTTTTTCTCTCTTATTTTTTTTGTATGGAGGGGTTTCATTTTTTTTCACAAAACCATGGGTCAAAGGGGACTTTCTTGCACTTCTTGATTTACCTTCTCTTTTCACCACACCCCCAACTTAGGCTTTTGGCCTATGTTGGCTATTCAAACAAACCACAAATCATGAGGATTATGGGTAATGGATCAAGAAAGTTTATAATTTTATCAAGTTTCTTTCAAGAAAAAGGTTTAGGCTCAAAGGGTGTTCAAGAAGGGTTCACACACTCACAGGGTAGGCCACAAAAGAGGTATAATATCAATTTGTTTCAGAGTCTTCAAAGTTGCCTAAGATCATATCAAGAGATTGCATCACTTAGTCAACCGGACCAATGGGGCAAATTCTAGGTCTCATCACACATGGTTCACGGTAAGCTCATCACACAAGGCATAGACACCAATGTCAAACAAGACTCCACACTTTTGCTAGTGTGCAATGTTCATCACAAGAGACTCAATCTGATACTTGGCTAGTCACAACGAGATGCAAAGAGTTCACATATTATCTATGCAACTTCATTTGGCCTCATCGTAGCCTCAAATTCATTTTTGTTCAATTATGAGAACTATTCAAGTCATCGGTATTGATAAAAACCGATACTCAAATTTGAAAGAGAACAACCACATTTTACACAAACAAGAGGTGGCAAATTTTTTTGGAAGGGTCAAAAAATCTTTTATCTTTTAAAACAAGGAGCCACAAGCTCAATCATCCACAAACGCAGTGTAAACACAATTATAACTCAAAACCCAATATATAAACAAAACCAAAGAGTCACAAAAGATCACACAAAAGGTGGGCATCACCCTACCACAAATAAAATCATTTGTCCTCAAATGCAAACAAAAACTAAATTATCCAAAAGTCAAAATAAAGTAAGACAGAGAGGGAGGTAAAGAAAGGATCTTGTCTATTCAGTCACTCCATCTGTCTGGGCATCAGTGCCTGGTGCATCAATATGGACTTGGGCATCAGTACTCGGAGTCACCTCAGAAGGAACAACAGTTGCACTAGGATCAGCCAAGGGTGTATCCGCCAAAGAAGCCTGCACAACTGCATCTACCATGGCCTCCTCAGTCTCAGTAAGGCCCTCATATGAAGTTTTCTCAGTCTCCTCAAGCAACTCCTCATCCGTCTTTTCCTCAGACTCGGGATCAGCTACCTCATCAACTCTAACCTCATCTTCGGTGGTAGCTGGAGGCATATCTGGTGCATCTGGGATCTCCACCGTCCCGAAGAACATAGACATGTAGGTGGACTTCAGGTGATCCACCTCGCTCCTCAACACAACTATAACGGCCTTTAGAGCCGTCACCTCTTCGGTGGCCCCTTTTCCACGCTCACACACCGCTATCCTCGCCGCAAGGGCATCAATGGCAGCACTCAATGGTGTCACAGCATCAGCCAGGGTAGTTTAAATCATGCCCGAAATGGAGGCCTCGAGTCTGGCAGCCCGATGATCCGCAGAATAGGCAAGCTGCCCTATCCGAAGTAATGAAGACTGAGTGATTGGGGCTCGGGAGACAGCAACAGAAGGTTTAGGAGAAAGTGCATCAGCAGAAGAACCTGGAGTGTCAGAAGGAGTAGCAGTACAGGTACCTGAAGGCCTAGGGGCCGGAGTAGGCAAAGATGTCTCTGCAGGTAGTGAGTCTGTGTCTACAACCGGGGAAGAGTCCACTGGGGCTGCTTTCTTCTTCTTCTCCGCCTCATCCTTCAAATATTATGCCTCGATTCTCCAGATATCAATAAAGGATGTGGGAATCATTTCTACATCCTTCTTGGCATCTCTAGGGACCCGAGCTCGTCTGCATAGCTTGGTGATCAACACCAGGAAGGGAAGTGAGGTTTGACGCTGCTTGGCCCTCATGACCATCTCCTGTGCTATAATCATCCCCAGATTTAACCTCATCCCATCAATGATGCAGCCCAGACAGGCTACCTTGGCATGGCGGAGAATCGACTCGTTCTGAGATGACATAATATTACTACTGATGAAGCCAAACCAGAACCTTGCAGCTGCTCGATAGGTGCTCCAACTTCAAGCCATTTGGGGGCACCGTCTGATATGAGAGGAGCTAACCAGTTCTTCATATTTTCTAAGGTGGTAGTCCAGATCATGTGTTGGCAGTCGTCATCAATATCATCAGGGAAGTACAGGACAACATTGATAGCCTCACTATCACACTTTACCTTCTTTCTCCGAACCACTACATAATCAACCGATTTAAATGTAGCTGCTTGCTTCTTTTGCTGAGGTATCAAGGCTCCATAAGTAGCATAGAACTCTCGAACCCAATTAGAAATGTAAGGGTCACGGGGATTGGTGGTTCATCTGGAAATTATGAGCCTTCAAACAACTCATAATCTCTGGGTACCTGTTAATTACCCCATCAATTGACAACCTCTTCTCCTCTATGACTGTCCTCAGCCCCTCAGTCTTTAATCTGTTCATTGACTTGGGAGGAGGACCCTGTACATGAGGTGCTAGGACTAATGCCTGCTCTGGAACTGGAGGAGAAGAAGTGGTGGGTGGAGAAGTCCTGATCCTAGATGGATCATTCATCCTTTTTTACCGCAACTCTGCCCTCTTTGCTTCTACCCGCTCATCATCGTCTAAAACTATAGTCTGAGGCTCCTGGTGCTCACCCTCACTCTCAGAAGTGGTGAGGTAAGTGTCATAGATGCCGTCACTATCAGATTTGGCCTCCAGTGACGCAGGTTCTTTTCCTTTACCCTTGCCTTTCCCACCTGTTTTGGAAAGTTTGGTAGCTTTACCCCTGGATGCAGCTGCATCCTCATTGAGTTTAATTCCCTTAGCCTTCTTTCGGGGTGGCATGTTTCTACGTGCAACCTTTTGTCTAGCCATATCTGCAAAACATCGAGAAAAAGTTAGAAACATTTCAATTAAAAAAATCACAGAAGAACAGTTGCAGACAGACTCGCCAAATCAGGTGGTGAGCCGCCAAATCGCTTTGGCGAGCTAGATCGGGCTCGCTGAAAAGATTGGCTCTTAAGTTTTGGCATGTCGGCGATGGGACGGCCTTTCGATGAGCAAGGATTAGCTCGCCAAAAGTTACAGTGCATATTAAGCTACAGGGGTGCAGACAAAGGGTGATCAAGAAGACTTTTCGTTGAGTCACCGAGTGCCTTCGGTGACCTCAAGCTTCTCGCCTAAAGTTACAGATTCAAACAACAAGTTTAGTCTGAAATTAAAGGTGAGATGGGGACTTTCAGCGAGCTCGACCCAGCTTGCCAAACGACCTAACGTGCCTACTTTCAACCCAACTTCTCGAATTTGAGCCCGCAACCCCCGAAAACAAGATCAATGCATGAACAACTCAAATTAAAACAAGATCCATTAGACCCATTACCCTGGGATACTCAGACTTCTCCCGGTTATGCCAAAGTTAGCCATTTGATGACTTTTGCCCTTAAGAATGATGTCACCCGCTCTATTATTGGGCAAATTACGTCATTTGGCACAACTACGGGTTACTTAGACTTTACCCAACTAGACCCAACAACATGCAAGCACAACCCCACAAGATTTAACCAATTTTAAGGTACAAAATTTAGGGAATTTGACATTATACGCAATACGGGCAAGATTATCAAATTAGAACATGCATTCAAACATTCTAATCTTATCAGAGAGGCCCAGCACACGACAACAAGATAAGATCATTTGCATAAGAGTACAAAATTGTTAAAAATAAACTTAGGGTTCGGAAAACCAACCTTTAATGCTGATTAATCAAGACTAAAATGCTAGGCAGCAAAGTAATCCCAATGCGAGCACAAATCAATGGCTAAAATACTACTAGAAATGTAAAAATATAGAAACTAAAGTGCGGGTGTGAGTTTGTGAAGTTCGAAAGTGATGGAAAGTGAAGAGTTGGAATTTTAAACCTTTGGCCTTTTAAGAAACCATCCAGTTCTCGCCCATTCAGCGACATTAGTCGTGCTCGCCGAACCACTCGGTGATACGCCGAGTGGTCACTTACCTCGCCAAGTTTTACAGGACCCTCAGTTGATGTGGGGGTCCAAACGGCGGTATAGATCGCGATCACCGACCTGGTCGGCGACTCACCAATAATTTCCTAGGCTCACCGAGTTTTACAGACTCTAATGTAAAATTGTCTTGAGTCAAATGGCGGTCAGGGTTGCCGACCTCTTCGGCAAAGCGCCGACTGGACCTTTAGCTCGCCAACTTGCACTTTTCAACGACTTTCCACACTTTGACCTGCACATTTAACACACCATTATTCTAAACTTAAAAAAGAAAGAAAATAAAACTTGGGTTGCCTCCCAAGCATCTCCTTAGTTAATATCGTGGTACGATGCAAGTCCACCTTCAAACCTCATTCTTGGGATTGGCCATAGTGTCAGTAGGCAAACGCTCCTTAGGCTGTGAGTAAAGACATGACAACACTTGGTTTATCTGTGAGTCTTGTAGCTGAATAATCATCGAATGGGAGATTATCATCTGATTAAGCATTAGGACATTCTCTTTTATCTCATTCAACACTCTATCTTGTTCTTCGATTTTGTGTAGAATAAGTGAGAGAGCCTCTTCATTTTGTTCACCCTTCTCACACTCGTGATGGGGTAGGTACTTGTCCTTCTTTTTGGACCTTGCCTCCAACTCCATAACTCTATTGGACAAGACGTCCAGTTGCGTCAACAATGTGGTCCATTCTTGGTCTTTCTCTGTTTCCTTGTTGGTTTTAATCATGCCATCAAGGAGTTAGGCTATTACTGCATATGGTTGTTGTATCAAACAACATGCAAAAAGTTTATCAACAACATTTCTATTTTTGGGACCAAGACCTCTATAGAAGCATTCCAGTAGCAATTTATCTGGCATTCCATGAGTTGGGCACTGCTATAGTAATGCCTTAAATCTCGACCACATCTCATGGATAGTCTCACCCCCCAATTGCTTGAACGTTAGGAGGTTATACCTAAGATTCAACAGTCTCAAAAGGGGGTAGTCCATTTGGCAACCCTTGTCACCATTCACACTCATACTTCCTGTTTCAACACACAAACAAGCAAAACAAAACTCAAATTAAGTAAGTATCAATATAACTAACAAGAACAAAATCCAACTTAACTAAAAATTCTCAAATAACACCACTCCCCGGCAGCGGCGCCATTTTGATAAGATTTTAAAAAAAATATACGTTATCAAAGACACTTCATCCAATACTAAGTGTCAGCGATCGTTCAATAGTAATATAACTCAACTAAGTGAATTGGGGTCGAGTCCCTAGGAAGTGGTTCATAATTGAGAATCAATAGGCAAGTAAGAATATGCTCAAGTCAATCATAGCTAAAAACATCTACGAATAAAAGCATGGTTTAAATTATAGGTGACACAAGTATCAAATATCAGAGAGGGTTGGTTTCAATTATCAACTAAAACAACAAATAACACGAAAACACGAATATAGAGATGGGTTCTTGGGATGTGAATGGATTATGGGCTAAGGTAGACAATCGGGTAATTGCAATTAATAGTGAATAGTTGTAAATCAGTGATTAAGCTAGACTTTAATGGGAGTAAACTTTCTCTCGAATAATTTACCCCGAATCAAATTAGTTTCTCTCGAACACCAATAAGCAGCAATGAAGAACAACCTTCGCTTTAGTCCACTCACTCTCTCGAGCTGAATGTGTGGAAAAGGGTTTAGGGTTTACTCTCTCAAGCTAAACGCATGACAACCCAATACCCACAGACCATCGATTCAGAAATTTTGGTTTTAAAACCTCTCTCTCGAGCAAGCCAAAAACACGAAGTTAGGATTGTATTTGCAACTACAACCCATTAATTTCAACCACAATTACTGAATGAAATCACATTTAAACAGCATTTACACTATCAATTAACAATACCTAGCAGCTAAATCAACCCATAATCACACCCCAAGAATTAAGGTTTTAGCTAGACATCATAAAAAGGTAAAAATTGTTACCAAGTTGTGTTTCCATCACTGGGTAGGATTGATATTGTCTTTACAAAGGTCTAAGATGAAGAATCTTCAACACCCACTTCCAATTTATCAGAAATGGAAATCTTCAAATCTTCAAAGCTAAGGAAATATTGTCTCTAAACTCAGTTCTCAGCTCTAAACTTGAAAATTGAATAAAAATGAAAACTACTCAATGTTAGATGCTAAACTAAGAATTTAAAAACGTATTTATAGTTGCCCAAAATAGTGTTGTGAAGGACCATTCGACACAGTAAGTTCGGATCGCCGATCCACTCAGCGATCCGCCCTTTGGTCAATTCCATCGCTGTTTTGCTTTGGCCTTTAGCATCTTCAGGTTTTGTACTTTGGGCGATATAGCACTACATCGCGGAATCGTTTGGTGACTTGCCGACCGTTCCTTTTGACCGCTAACTTGATTTTCTCCTTCAAGGCTCGGCACACTGGAACATTAGGTGAGATATCAGCCATTCGGTGATTCGCCCAATGGATTAGGCGATCCTCAAGTCTTCTTTTC
Source organism: Solanum lignicaule (assembly GCA_029582545.1). Classification (NCBI taxonomy): domain Eukaryota; kingdom Viridiplantae; phylum Streptophyta; class Magnoliopsida; order Solanales; family Solanaceae; genus Solanum; species Solanum lignicaule. The sequence goes on along the minus strand of JAJOOF010016701.1, from coordinate 22,622 downwards.
TTTATCCTTTCAGCTGCCTTGTTCCTTTTTGCTCATTAATGTCCATGCTTTGTTCCTCAATCCAAATACTTGAAATTCAAGGGTTTACATCAGTTATTGACACAAAATATGCATTTGGGGACACTAAATCTATTAAAATAAAGCCCTAAATGAGTCCAAATCATGGACTCATCACACGACTTAGAGAAATGAAGAAGTGAAGTTTCCTAAACATCTAATAGCCTCTCATTCATAAATGTGGCGTGCTTCACACATATGAACAAGACTCTACTAGACGTGGCTTGAAACATCCAAGAACCATTCTAAATCTTGTTCTCTGATTACCAAGTTTGTCACGACCCAGGGGTACCCCTTAGATGCAACAAGGCGTATAAGACCCCGAGAGGCCTCATCCAAGCCACTTAGCATATCATAACATAAAGTAATAGAAAATGGTGCGAAAATTTAAAACATTTCAACACAATCGAAATCTTCTATAAAACGAGCGAAAGTCTAACATATTTGTCTCAAACCATCTAAAACAACATAAATAAAGTCTTGGGTCACAATCCATACAATAGTCCAAGACATAAAGGAAAAAGTATAAAAGAAAGTGGTGATCACATCCTCGAACACAATGAGGACTCACCAAATCTTTACTTCCTTGATCAATAACGAAGCTAGCCATGTGTGTGAGAATCTATATCGTCGGACCCTACATTTGATAAGAATGTAGGCATGAGTATGCGTTAGTACAATCAAGTACTAAATATGATGGCTAGCACAAACAACATAACATAAGCATTAGTAATCATAAGACATAAGGAATAAGCATAATCAAAGCATAATAAACATCATAATAAAAGAGAAATACTTCCTTAAGTAGCCTTACTTAACCTTAGCCAAGACTTGGGTCATCTGCCTCTAGTCAAGGTCACATCATGGAAGGCATATCAAGCAACAATCCAATCACATAATCCTCATAACAGAATTACATTATTCATGCTTACTTTTAAAGACATGGGGATTTACCTCAATGCCTAACTTATAAAGGCTAATGGGTATTCGCCTCTTGTCTTACTTACTTTTAGATCGCGGGTACTCACCTCCACAATCTCATCATATGACACGGGTACTCGCCTTTATATCATTTCATAAGGATCAAGGGTACTCACCTCCATGTCCATTCATCATAGTAAGAACGTGGGGACTCACCTCTTATTCAACTCTAAGGAGTATGTGAATCACCTCATATGCTTACATATGGAGGTCAAGGGTAATCGCCTCTAGCCTCATCAATTTCATAAGCTTTTAGTCTAGATTCATTTTAGGTGAGCAATCCTTTCAACCTAGAATCATTCATGTGAGTAAACCTTTCACATTCATACATTCATAACTAAGCAATTCATATGGGAAGTATCTCTTCCTCAACAATAACATCAATTACCAACAATTCACATCATAAGCTTTACTCTCGACGCCCTTATTCCCATGATCATCATCTAAGCTTTATCCTCAAGAAATTAACATCATATTCATCATATATGCTTCAATCTCAAGCAATTCTAGTCATAATTCATCAATCCTACAAGGAGATATCAAAACCCATAAAGTTTCCCTTCGAGGCATCAAACTCAATTATATCAATTCTAGGTCAAACCATGAAATAGGCATGGTTACATGTAATTTCATCCTAAAAACATGTAATCCTATCAATTCAATCATAAACAATAATAATCCACTCAATCGGATCAACGTTCAACATAACCCACAACATTGGAAGAAACCCTAACTAGAATTGGGGAAATTCGTCTTCAAATTAAGGATTCTAGGGGACTCCATGGGAGGAAGAATCCCATGGATGAAAAGCCATCATACCTTAGTCACAATGCCCTAAAACCCTTGATATTTAGAAGACTTGATCTTGACCTAGTTTCAATCAACTTCTTCTTCTTCCAACTTCTAGAGAGAGAATATTTGAGAGGAGTTTTGGGAATTCGTTAGGGATTTTGAGAGAATGACTTGAATGAGAGGTTTTGGGGGTTAAAAAATACTTATATAGGTGTTTTAAACTTACAAAAAATGACACCACTTCAATTTAATTAAAACCAAGAAAGACCCATATGCCCCTAAAATCAACTGTCAGTCACAAACCACGGATCCCCGACCGATGGACCATCGACTGACCTACGGTCCGTTCTGGTTAGTCGTGGTCCATGGTCAGAAACTTTTAGCCAAACGATGGCTCTCTCAACCATGAACTGTGGACCCATCCACGGGGCGTGGGTATTGGCCGTGGTTCTACCTCATGCAGTTTCCATGGTGCCCTATCCACGAGGCCCACCTACTGAGAGTGGGTCCAACCACGGGGCGTGGTTGGCCCTCGTGGGTGACACCTGGAACTTCTCTAAAAGCTGCCATTTTACCTTTTTTGAATCCTGGGTGTTACAGACTTGTTCGTCATCGTCTTTATTAATAATATACTCATTTATTCTCGGAGTGAGGAGGAGCATGAGACTCATTTGAGAGTTGTTCTGAAAACTCTCAAATATCGCCAGCTATTCGCTTCGTTGAGCAAATGTGAATTTTTGTTACAATCCGTTGCTTTCCTTTGTCATGTGGTATCCAGTGAAGGGATTCGAGTAGATTCTCAGAAAATTGAGGCAGGCCAACACTGGCCCAGACCTACCTCTCCAACAGATATTAGAAGTTTCTTGGGTTTGCCCGGTTATTACAGGAGGTTTGTTGAAGGATTTTCATGCATAGCTTCCCCATTGACCAAGTTGACTCAAAAGAAGGTAAAATTTCAGTGGTAAGATGAGTGTGAGAAAAGCTTCTCAGAACTGAAGACTAGGTTGACTACAACTCTGGTCTTGACTCTACCAGATGGTTCAGACAGTTATGTAATTATTGTAATGCATCCAGGGTCGGCCTAGGTTGTGTGCTGATGCAGAGAGATAAGGTCATAACTTATGCTTCTAGACAACTTAAGGGCCATGAGAAGAACTACTTGACTCATGACCTAGAGTTTGCAGTCAAAGTATTTACCCTAAAGATTTGGAGACACTAATTGTATGGTGTTCATGTTGATGTATTCACAGATCATAAGAGCCTCCAGTATGTGTTCACCTAGGAAGAGTTGAATCTTCGTCAGAGGAGATTGCTTGAATTTCTCAAGACTATGACATGAATGTGCTTTACCATCCTGGTAAGGCCAATGTAGTGGCTGATGCTCTCAGCAGCTATCTATGGGTAGTGTAGCACATGTTGAGGAAGAAACGAAAGAGCTAGCCAAAGAAGTTCACCGGCTTGCTCGCTTAGGAGTTTGCCTTACAGACACATTAAATAGTGGAGTGATAGTTCAGAATGGATGAGAATCTTCATTGGTAGCGGAGATTAAGGAAAAAATGGATAGTGATCCTATATTACTTCAGTTGAAATGTGATGTTCATCAGCAAAAAGTTGAGGTTTTCTCCCACATGGGAGATAGTGTGCTTCGTTACCAAGGTTGATTATGTGTTCCTAATATGGGTGAGTTTAGGCAGCAGATCCTTAAAGAAGCTCATAACTCTAGGTATTCCATTTATCCAGGTGCCACTAAGATGTTCCATGATCTACGGGAATTCTTTTGGTGGAAAGACATAAAGAGGGACATATCAGATTTTGTGGCTAATTGAATAAAATGTCAACATGTTAAGGTAGAACATCAGAAACTAGGAGGTATGACTCAGGAGATTAATATTCATACATGGAAGTGGGAAGTGATAAATATGGACTTCAGTACGGGTTTACCTTGTACTTAGAGATAGCACGACTCTATTTGGGTGATAGGAGACAGAGTCACTAAGAGTGCTCACTTCTTGGCTGTCAGGATTACAGATTCAGCAAAGGACTACGCCAAACTCTACATCAATGAGATAGTCAGGTTTCATTGGGTTCCCTTGTCTATCTTCTCAGATAGAGGTTCTTAGTTTACCTCTCATTTCTGGAAATCGTTCCAGAAAGGTCTTGGTACTCAGGTAAATCTCAGTACAACATTTCATCCACAGACAGATGGTCAGGGACAACGTACCATTGAGACCTTAGAGGACATGTTGAGATCTTGTGTGATGGATTTAAAAGGTAGTTGGGATAATCACCTACCTCTCATAGAGTTCGCCTATAATAATAGCTTCCATTCCAGTACTCAGATGGCCTCTTATGAGGCACTATATGGGCGTAGATGTAGATCTCCGATTGGTTGGTTCTAAGTAGGTGAAGTAGCCTTAATTGGACCAAATTCGGTTCATGAGGCTATGGAGAAAGTTCAAATCATCAGAGATAGACTAAAGACAGCCCAGAGTCGTCAGAAGTCCTATGCAGATGTGAGGAGAAGGGACTTAGATTTCAAAATCGATGATTGGATTTTCTTGAAAGTGTCACCTATGAAGAGGGTGATGAGATTTGGAAAGAAAGGAAAGCTCAGTCCTAGATATGTAGGTCCTTACAGGATCATAAAAAGAATTGGTAATGTGGCTTATGAGTTAGAGTTGCCCGCAGAATTAGCAGGGGTTCATCAAGGCTTTCACATTTCCTTGTTGAAGAAGTGTGTGGGTGATCCAGTATCGATAGTACCGTTAGAGAGTGTGGATGTGAAGGATAGTTTCACTTATGAAGAGGTGTCAGTCGAGATCCTTGACCGTCAGGTCCATAGGTTGAGAAATAAAGAAGTCACTTCAGTGAAGGTTTTGTGGAGGAGTCAGTCCGTAGAGGGAGCTACTTGGGAAGCAGAATCAGCCATGAAGGCCAAGTATCCTCATCTCTTTCCTTCCAATTTTGTTTCAGCTTGATGTAATAGTTCCTCTCAGTCTCTCAGTTTAATCTTGCGTAAATTCAGTCTCATTATCTTGTTCCTTTAGTTGTTTTTGCATTTCAACATATTTGCATGTTCTTGGAACTCAGTTCAGTTAGATATCAGTTTCTAGTACTTAGTGGTAGGGATTGCAGCTCCTTCCCTCCATACTCGGTTTGTTTAGACTTCATTCGAGGATGAATGTTCCCAAGGGGGAGATATTGTAACACCGCAGACTCGAGAAAATAGAAAATGCAGCTTTCCAAAAACTTGTGTCAAAACCAACGAAAACCACCACAGACCGTAGGTAGAACTACAGACCGTAGGTTGGGTCCCGTGGTTCAGTCCCAGACATAGGGGAGTTTCAGAATCTAAAGATAAGACCTACATTCGTGGTCCACGGTCCGTCGATGGACCCACAGACTGTAGGGGGGATCCTCGTTGGGGTCCAAATTTTTATGGTCTCTGATCCCACCCATGGTCAACCAGTACGGTCCGTGATTGGACTTACTGACCGTAGGTGAGGGTCAGTAGCCAATTAGAGGAAAATTGTTATTGGTTCAACTTCAAACAGTCATATCTTTTAGCAAAAAATGAATTAGGTGGCCCATGACCCATCAAATGAAAGATAATTGAATCCTCTTTCTAACGCCACCGAGTTTGCAAAAATCCAAGCTTGGAGTAAAATTTTATGCTAGTTTAAGTGAAGCCCTTTTGGGAAAAGCATGACCGACGACTCCTAACGACGGTTGGTAGGTCAAACGAGAGCCCATCAGTCCTGTAGTAGGTGGCACTCGTTCGATTTAAGTCAGGGTTGTTTTGGTCCTTTTCCCTTTGCGTTGGGCACTTGAACTACCTCGTTTGATGCCTAAACTACGTTGTTTTACTCATTTTAAGCCTAATAAATTAGTCAAACATACCAAGGACCCTCATTCTCCAAAAATCATCCAAACTTAGAGCAACAAAAAGAAGAAAGAGGCGCCAATTTCCCAAGAACAATCATGAGGATTGCTTCAAGTTTCTTCTCCGAAAATGAAGGATTTCTCCGTAGATTTCATCACCAGGTATGTGGGATTTCACTTGTGGGTCCCTTTCATCCACTAGGTCCCTGGAATCTAGTCAGTTCTTGATTCTCCATATCTTGCTTAGACCTAGGGTTTCTAAAACCTTGGATATTTACTGTGATTTAGCTATTGTAGTATCCTAAATAGAAATAGGTTGTTTCTTGAAAATTTGCTTAATTCCTTATATGAAACTCAGAACCCTAGTTTTATATGTTCTCTTAGTTCACGAATTATACTTGCTAGGTCAGTTAAACAGATAATCATGCTCCAAATTTCAAATGTCACATTATCAGTATATAAATGTTTCATTTTCAGATTGCATGTCAGTATTTTTAGCTATTCAGTAATTTAACATTCCAGTTACATTTGTGTCATATATATATTCAGTTGGAAGTAGACTTAGTACTGAGTTGGACTAGAGTTCAGCGTACCCTCATAGTCCAGAACTACGTTCCTTTGTAGGAGTATAAGTCCCCTTTGTTGGGCATCAGATTTAGTGATCGCGTCAGTCATGCCTTTATACCCCTAGCAATGTATATTGGGTCCTCTCGATGGGGCATATACATTAGACTCCACGTTTAGCTCATGTGATTTTATGTCGGTTAATAGTAGCTCCTACAGTCAGACTCCTAGTGCATTTGACCAGATTTTCATTGTATACTTCAGTATTCAGTTTAGTATGTCATGTTCATGATTAACACCGGGTCATTACATTCAGTTTAGCTTTTCAATGATGTTTCAGTATTTACATTCTTTCTCAGTTTATGTCATTGTTCAGTTATGCTTTGTTCAGCTTTTATATATTTGTTCAGCTTAGTATCTATATCATGCATGCTCAGTACATTCCAAGTACTGACGCATACTCTGCACTACATTCTTTCATGATGTAGGTTCATGTACTCAACATCCAGATCACGCTTAGATCAATTCTCGGTCCGTATTCAACAGATTCAGTGGTGAGTCCTCATATTTCGAGGACAATAAACATGCTTTCCTTTTAGTCTTTACTTTCAGTTTTCAATTTGTTAGAGTTAGCTGAGGGGCATGTCCCAGCAACTCAACTCAGTTAGAGGCTTTTCAGACATAGTAGTAGAATCATCTTGAGTTGTTAAGTTTATCTTTCAGTTATTACTAAACTCTTAGTATGTTTTATATATTCAGACTAGTTGGGGTTTTCCCCATTTTCAGTTATCCATTGTTTTAGCTTCCGCATAGTACATATTGTATATGCTTGATATATGCCAGACACAGGGTTAGTTTGGGGTCATTCATGATCCTAGATCCCGTGTTACGTCAAGGGGATAGCCTTGGGGTGTGACAATTAGGATGGTGTTGCAAAGAGACATGATCTGCTCTTCTTCTCCTTTACCAACTTAACAAAGTTGGTGCTTAATTTCACATCATATTCACCTTCTATAAAGTCAAAATGTAATTAGATCAACAATTTTTTGGGGCAATTTGATATTTGAAGTGATCAAGATTCTGAATTTCATATATGACACTCGAGTTTTGTTCTCCATTATTAAAAGCAAAAGTCTCATGTCGCCACCATTTCTTGCAGATTCAATGAGAAAAAAAAAATTTCAATTGATGATTTTTTAATATCAAATTAAATGAAAAATAAATTAATAAAGTTGCTAATAAAAGGGCCTGCATAATGCCAAGTGTTGTTGCCAAAAAGAATTCACAATAATATTTTAGATGTATCACGGAATGAAGAGATTTTTTTTAATGTTTGGTGATTTAAGGAGTTTTGCTGAGATTAGTATGAATTACACATATTTTTGTATGAATTCTGTTAATATTTTTTGTCAAATTTTAACAAAAGGATGAAAATTGTTAAGTTTAAAATATTAGAAGGATGGTATTTGTTATGAAGAATAATTTAGGGATGTAATTTAAATTAAGGATATAGTTTAAAAATGCTTTTGGTAAAAAAAACTCACAGAATGACAATAATTTTAGCCCTATCGACACATTATTTTGGGTGGTCAGGCCAAGCAAGCAAGGGTGGTCACAATGTTGCCATTGCGTGGCCATCGCGGCATTGTCTTGTCTCCTAATTTCCCCAAATCTCTTACTTGCATTGCTTCTAGCGTTCTTCCATCTTATTATAAAAATAGACAATACAGTAGTAGTCTCCACAAGAAAGAACATTGTATTTTAGTCCAACACTCCAACAACCGTCCCTTTTGTTCACATCTTCTTCCCCGTCCGCTCTCCTCTGTAATGGGATCCCTATCGCCCCTCGACGACCCTCTGCCCTACCCAATTGCTCGCCGTGATGAATCTGTTAGAGATAACTTTCATGGAGTTAACATTCCTAATCCTTATCGATGGTACAATTTTACAAGATTTAACTCAATTAGCATTCTCTAAATACTTTATATGCTCTTCTCTCTTTCATATCACAATATTCTTTTGCTAATTTCTTGACTTGGGTACGAATATAGCACAACATTCATATCTCCAACTAGTTTAGATTAACGCATAGTTGTTCTTGTCATGACTTTCTTTGGTTAATTTTGATTTCGTTGGTTTTGAACATCTTCATTAGCCAGTTTTCTTTCCTAAACTTTTCACATGGATCTTGATATAGTGGAATGGAGGATTTAAATAGCCTACCCAACTAACTTGGGACTGTGGCAGAGGCTGTTGTTACTGTTATTGTTTTGCTTTGGTAAATTTTGATTTGTTTTGTCCATTGAACCTTTTGATTAGGCTTGAGGATCCCGACTCAGAGGAGACCAAGGAGTTTGTGGAAAAACAGGTGAATCTAACGGACTCAGTTCTCAAGACTTGTGAGACAAGAGAAAAGCTAAGGGAAAATATCATGGAGTTGTATGATTTTCCTAAATATGAAGCTCCTTTTAGGGCAGGAGATAAGTACTTTTACTTCCACAATACAGGACTACAACCCCAAAAAGTCCTTTATGTGCAGGTCTGCAGACATTCAATTTTTATTCCCTCTAGCCCCTTTTGGTCATTTCTATTCTATTGAAAATAGAGGAAATGATATAGATGATTGGTTTAGCCAACTCTAACTGATCTGGAATTGAGGCATAAGTTGATTTACTATGTCTTATTGTTTGGTGTTTTAGGATAGCTTGGATGGAGAACCAGAGGTCTTGCTTGATCCAAACACACTTAGTGAGGACGGGACAGTTGCACTGAGTATTTGTTCCATTAGCGAGGATGCTATGTTTTTGGCATATGGCATTAGTTCGAGCGGTAGTGATTGGGTGACCATTAAAATTATGCAGGTTGTTGATAAGAGTGTCGAGCCTAATGTATTGTCGTGGGTATGTTTTTGGAAAGATGATAAATTTTGATTATGGTGGACATAGTTCAGTGCATGCAGTTCTTTATTTCAAATGTAACTGTTTCCTCACAGGTTAAGTTTTCTGATGCTAGCTGGACCCATGATAGCAAAGGTTTTTTCTACAGCCGTTATCCCGCACCCAAGTGAGTATTGAAAGCTATATTTTCATTAGAAATCTGTTTCATATTCAAGTATGATTTGATGATCGTGATTTCCTGTATGTGTCTGGTGGATGATCTATACCAATTGAGTGCAATTTTAGGTCACATGATATCACCTATATAATCCTATCCGATGTAATGTTATCTGCTGGCTAATTCTCCACTAAGCTCAGTAAGTTTGTTGTAATACATATTGTGCTACTATCTGCTGGTATGCTATAATTGTAAAGGTATAAATATACAAACAGAACCTTAAATCTGTTTCATACTAAAGGTATAAATATGTCATAGTAAAGGTATGACATATATTTCTGAAAAATATGTCTGTTTTTTCTAGTTAAAGAGGCTTTCGTAATTTTTCTATGGTTCTAAATTTTGGAGCGTGTCTTGCCTCATAGAGATGGAGAAAGTTTGGATGCTGGGACAGAGACACATTCCAATTTATACCATGAAGTCTATTATCACCGCTTGGGTACTGATCAGTCCGATGATATCTTGTGCTGGAAAGATCCTGAAAATCCGAAGTGTACGCATTCAGCTTCAGTTACAGAAGATGGAAAGGTTTAATGCAGACTCTCCTAATCTGTTGCATAATTATTGTGGTCTGAGAATTATGGTACCTCCAAATTCCAAAGTAATATCAATATTTTGTTTATTCCAAAACCCTGGTAAAATAGATGTGGGTCTTGGAAAGATAAAGATACATTAAAAACTGTCAATAGTCATCCATTCATAGTCTAGTCTAAAATGCCCTTAAACTATGTGAAATTGAACAAAAGTGTCATCTGTTAATAGTTTGGTCTTAAAATGCCCTTACCATTAATAGTTTGGTCCAAAAATGCCCCTACCACTAAAAGTTTGGTCCAAAAGGGCTCCTGTTGTTACTAAATGGGTCAACAATGCCATTTTTATTAAAAAAACACATCTTTTAACTAATAAAAATATTACTTTTGAATAACCCTATTCTTGTTTTCTTTCTTTTAAAATCACTTTAACTGTTAAAAATGTAGAAAATAATTGTTTTTCTTCCTAATCTCATTTTATCAATTAAAATAGAATAATATCATGTACCTTTTTAACGAATAATATAGGTCGTATTTAGAAGATCATAGGTGACTCAATCATTAATTTCATTTAGATAATGATAAAACGAAATTCATAATAAAATAGGATTTTTCTTTTAAAGAATTTTTTGGATTGAAGTAGGATAAAAATTTGCTAATAAAAAAATTATAAATAGGAAAAGAATGTGTTTAAAAAGGAAAAAGAGTTATTTGAAAAAAAGCATGTTTGACCAATTAAGTAACAATAAGGGCATTTTTGGACTGAGCTATTGACGGCATAGACATTTTTAGACAAACTATTAATTGAGGGTTTTTTTGGTCAATTTCACATAGTTTAAGGGCATTTTGACCCTTTTCTGCATTAAAAAATAAAAACTACCTGGAACAGGTATACATTGATAAGTATCACTCGCATGGATGTAATGTGCTTCTTGAAAGTGTCTGGGGTGATTAGTCATCTTGTTTCTTTGCCTAGAGTATAAGGTGTCCTACTTGCGATTTAATGAAATTTTACTCTATGCCGCTAAGGTGTGGACTCTGGTAAAGCAAGATGGTACTTATAAGAAGAAAGACAGAGAGAACTTCCTGAGAAGGTTCTAAGAGGGCAGCTATATGATAGACTATTAGTAGTCAAAGTACTACTTTCTTAAAGGCTTTTTGTCAGGATTATTGTGACACTAGGAGCACTTGGTTGAAAATGTTGATAATCTTCCTCCCATATTAGTGATTGTAAATTGGAATTTAAGTGAGGCTTTGTAAATTGATAGAATTTAGTTCGGGGATGCTTAGAAGCTCTTCATAGGCAACTCCCATTTTTAGGTTTTACTTTTTGTCTTCCTTTCATTTATGAAGTTCTTGTTGTTTGCAGGTTTTACTTAGGTTTTAGCTTATCCAATCCCAAAAAAAACGTTCATCCTGTATAGAGTCAACTTTCCAAAAAAATATTGCTTACTGACTTTGTTTATATTTCCTATATCCCGTTGCAGTATGTTCTCCTGTATACTTATGAGAACTGTGATCCAGTCAACCAAGTTTATTACTGTGATTTTTCTGCACTTCCTGATGGGGTTGAAGGTTGTAAGGGGAGAAGTGAATTGCTACCCTTTATCAAGCTTGTTGATAACTTTGTTGCCTCTTATGAGTATGTTGCAAATGATGGCACTGCTTTCACTTTTCGGACCAATAAGGATGCTCCCAAGTATAAGTTAGTCAGAGTAGATCTGAAAGAGCCTGATTCTTGGTCTGATATCATCCAAGAAAATGAAAAGGATGTGCTTGAATCAGCTGTTGCTGTCAATAACAATCAACTTGTTGTGAGTTATCTGAGTGACGTGAAAAATGTTTTGCAATTGAGAGATCTGAAAGCAGGAGCACTGCTTCATCATTTACCCATTGATATTGGCTCAGTGTCTGGAATTTCTGCTCGCCGCAAAGACGACACTATTTTTATTGGATTTACAAACTTCCTAATCCCTGGAATTATATATGAGTGCAATCTCAAAGAAGAGGTTCCAAATTTGAAAGTATTTCGAGAAACTGTTGTCCCCTGCTTTGATCATACTGATTTTCAAGTTAATCAGGTGAATGAAGATTTTTTGTCACAATTATGCTTGTGTTTTTTTTATAATGCTTGAACTTGTGTTTTTATTATCTTTTCTTCTATCAACATTTAGTCCTGGCCATAGTGGAGACCTCTGATCCGTTTTATAAATGAAAATTTTGTTCATGATTTTTCCCATTGAATCAACCCATTTTTCGAAATTAGTTTAACCTGAAATGTCTAAACTAAAGTAGAAGATTTATACTTTCATGTACACTCATTTGGGTCCTGTGTCTAAACTAAATTACAGGATTATTAGTTCTGAAATTTGATAATTTCATTTTGTTTAAAAGTTGATTGATTTTGAACCATACCTTCATGCGTCTTTTTTCCAAACTTCAATTCACTTGGTGTAATTAGCTACCTTTGATCTTCTTGGCAGAAAACATATACCTGAACTTTTACCAAATCTGTGAAGGGTAAAATACTTATTATATAACTGGGTGAACATGTCATCCATTTGAGACAAGAAATTTTGCTGGGCGTAGCAGTGGACTTATGGATTCCTCTACTTTTGGTTATAAGTACTTACTCTGCAGTGCACAGAGGCAAATGCCATTTAGTGAAAACAAGTTCACAGATTGCTTCTATTATCTATCCAAAAAAGAAAATAACAGAAAACAGATTGCTTTTATTTTCATTTTGCTTCTCACTCAATGAACATCACAGCAAAATCCATGTAAACATTATAAAAGTAACAAGGATTTTTTTCTATTTTTTTCTTCTCTAGTGTCTTTCTAAAACTGCAATTTGTCCGTTGTCTCCTTTTGTTCTGGGGCGGGGGTCTCCTTTTGCAGGTTTTTGTGCCCAGTAAGGACGGTGTCAAGATCCCTATGTTCATTGTGTCTGGAAAGGACATTTCCTTGGATGGATCACACCCATGTTTATTATATGGATATGGAGGATTTAATATTAGTATTACTCCGTACTTCTCTGTTGGTCGTGTAGTGATTGCGAAGCATTTAGGTGTTGTATTCTGCATTGCAAATATCCGTGGTGGTGGGGAATATGGAGAAGATTGGCATAAAGCTGGCTCCCTTTCCAAAAAGCAAAATTGCTTTGACGACTTCATTTCTGCTGCTGAGTATCTTGTGGAAGCTGGTTACACTCGGCCCAAAAAGTTGTGTATCGAAGGTGGAAGCAATGGTGGGCTTCTTGTTGGAGCCTGTATCAATCAGGTACTTAAACTGATTCTTCAATATAAGTATCTTACTTCAGCTGAATTCTGGTGTTGATAAATCAGTGATTGACCGTGGTAGCTTCATAAATTGCAGAGACCTGATCTCTTTGGCTGTGCTCTTGCACATGTTGGTGTTATGGATATGCTTAGGTTTCACAAGTTCACCATAGGTAGTGTATAGTAGACTGAGTTCTCACCTTTAGTGTTACATATTGCTTTTGCTCTTTTCAAAATATATTCTCTTCCTCATTAGGTCACGCCTGGACCTCTGATTATGGCTGCTCAGAGAAGGAGGAAGAGTTTCAGTGGCTAATCAAGTAAGTTTTTCGAACTCTAATTCGAACATCCAGCATCATACTGTTAGTATGCTTTTCAATTCATGCATGTAAAGGAAAAGTGAAAAAAAGAATATGACAGCAGTTCCTAGGGTGAAAAGAACTAGCAGTATGGTGATAGATTGCTTTTGGACGAAGCCCCATTTGCAATATTTTGTGTACAAGAACTGTGCCAGTCTATCTTGTCAATCATACATTCGATGCTTCTCCTTCTTGCTTTCACCCCTTTTCTTTCTTCCCCTTTCTGTGTCTGTGTCTAATGCCACTCAATGTTCTGTTGACTAAGGCATTTGACCTAACATTTTCTTATCTTTTTCCATCTGCGACATAAAATTTACTTGGCTTGTCATTCTCACTCAAATCTCCTTGTTCAAATGTGTTCAGGTATTCACCACTGCATAATGTCAGAAGGCCATGGGAACAATCTCCCAATCAAGAATCTCAATATCCGTCCACTATGCTATTGACAGCAGATCATGACGATCGAGTGGTGCCACTGCACTCTTTGAAATTATTGGCGGTAGGTCTATCTAAATATAGTCCTACTTCTTCTGACTCTTCACAGACAACTATGAGCCTTTGTATTGCCATTGCATCTGCATCCAGTTTTTTCTTTGATTTTGATTGGCACGCATATAACGAGTTGATAAAATCTTTTTTACTTTCTTGTCAGTTGGAATAGTTTTTCAGAGTGTAGCATTTTAAATTGTAAATCTTGGGACTGAATTGTGGTTGGTCTAAACAAATGAAAAATGAAAGAAATAAAATAGTCTCTCTTTTGTTTCCTGCACCCGGGTATGAACATGATTTGGTTAATATATCGTGGCTCAAACTACAAATATACAACCATTTTCCTGTTGGGCTGTTCCACTTTGAAAACTTCAAAGCTATACAGTTCAAAGTTACGAGTACTACATCTATCACATGATCATAATAAAATATGTCCAGGCTGGTGCTACTGGTGATATTTATTTCAAACAGTGAGTAATTTTCTTTTGGAAAAGGGTTTTCACGTAGGTGAGTTCCCTTCATTGTCTTTTTATGTAACACATACATTGATGGACCTGTGTGATCCTTTTTCCTTGAAAGTTGCATTATTGCTAATTTCTATGTGATTTACATTTTGTTTCTTGTTTTCTAGTGAACCATTTTGCTAATTGTGATGTCTTGTTTAGACCATGCAATATGTCCTATGCACAAGCTTGGAGAAGAGTCCCCAGACCAATCCCATCATTGGTAGGATCGAATGCAAGGCTGGTCATGGAGCTGGACGACCAACACAAAAAGTGGTAAGTTTCCTACTAGTCATCATTCTGGCCTGCTTCAATTGACAGTCACGCTATGTTGCATGTAATATCTCTGTTGCAGATTGATGAAGCTGCAGACAGATATGCGTTCATGGCTAAGGTTATGGGTGCATCTTGGGTTCAGTAAATGAAGTTGATGAAGGGTATTAGTAAAGCATAGACAAAGAAGACTGTGAAGGGTGAGTTTACATCTTGTCTGGTAGTCATAATTTGTGCTGCCAATTCCAAATCAAGTATCTATCACTAGGCTCTCATCATTGATGATCTCTTGGGATTCCTATGGTGTGAAGTGAAGCTGCACGAAAAGCATAACAACATGAACAATTTTTTGGTTCCGACAATATTATTGGGAACTTTTTGAAGCTCTATAAGATTGTGATGCATTGCATCTTAATCCCTTCAACCCCCAACTATTCTATTTTTGCTCCCCTCCTGCATTCCTTTCCAGTATGAAAATGGTATTCATTATGACGGGTTTCTCATGTATTTTCGCTGATTCTGAGAAAACTCATGTAAAGCTTATGATATTTTTTTTTTAATTTTTAATTTCAACTGCAGAAAATATTCTTCTCAGCCTCAACTTGATTTCTTTTGACAGCCTCTGATACTTACTGGATTATGATTTCACTCATTTTGTGTTGAATTTTTTTAAAGATATTGAATGTTTACCAATATTAGTTGGAGGTCAATTTCATCTATCCTAGTGTTTTTCTTTAGCAAATAACACTAGAAATATCTATAATATGACTCAATTGCAGATATATACTCATAATCCCAAATCAAATACTTAATATCCCAATATAGTAAAAACCTTCGAAAAATATTAACATGGTTAGTAATCTCTTTGTTTCGGTGTTGTGGAATGAGGTAGATTGTTCCTTATTTGAAGAGCTACTCTTTTTAAGATTTAAACTCAAGATATTTGGTTAATAGGGAGAAGATCTCATTGATTCAACTGTATTTCTGATAAACTTACTTTCTTAGAAAATAGGGATAATTTGAGAGACTTCTTCTCGGATTTTGTTTCGTAACATCAATCTCTGTTATGCTTACCTCATATTTTTTTTAGAAACAAACTTTTTAGGGAAAAGGGGCAAAAGTACCCCTCTACTTTGGTTTATTAGTTGATTATGCCCTTACCGTTAAAACGAAGTTATTCTTACTCTTGTCGTTTCTAATTTCATCATTTGTGTCCCTATGTTGACGGAAATTCCCAAATCGACTCAAATTAATCCGAATCTTAATAACCACCCATTTCCCATTTTAAACCCATGCCCCGACCCCTCTAACATATAACCCATTCCCCTTTTACCCATTCTCTCAAATTTTCCATATAACTCATTCCCTTTTACCCATTAACTTCTCCTCCGATTGTTCTTCATTTCCCTTACACAATTCCCTTCCCTCTGATTGTTCTTCCACCGCCCTCTCTCTTTCTTTCGCCTCTAATAGTTCTTTTAATGTCACAAAATAGTTATTCATCTCAAAGAAAATGTGATTGTGGTTTGGTGGTCAAAACACTAATTTCGAGTACTACATCTAATCCCGGAAGAAGATTTTTCAGATTTCTTTGTCTGGATGTAAGTATATGAATTGATTTCGTCCAATTATTCATTTTTTTTGTTCTTAAGTTTTCTTCATGTGGATATTAGAAATGGGAAGACCAAACTTTTTTCCGAGATAACTTACCTACGTCATTTGAAATTGTCATTAAAAGATGTCAAGATTGAAATGGAGAATTTGAAGATTGAAATAGAGAACTTGAAGATTGTTATGGAAAATTTGAAGATTGACGGAGGTCATTTGTCGGAAAATATATCTAAATTGGAGGAAACTAATGATTTGGAAGTGGAAGAAGTTAGAACATTTGAAGACAAGTTAATACAAGATAAAGTACAAATTTATGATTTCATGTTTTCTTTTTGTTGGATTTATAGTTGCATTAATGACAAAGTGAATTCCGTTGTTAGTGTTTACTTTCCAAATCTTGTTTTTTAGTGAGATCAATTGTTAGTGTTTAGTGTCTTTTGTGATGTTAGATTTTTCTTCTTCTTTTTGGTGTTGTAATAAATGTCCTAAGCACTGATGTAATATGAAGTAATGTTTAGTCGTTGAAGTAATGCTGATATTTGTACTAATCACTCATGATCTTTCTGTTATACATTCATAAAATCTGAACAAAATTGCAAGATCAAATATTGAAAAGAAACTGATTCTGAACATTGCATATATATTGATGAACACGTCATCTATATTGACAAAAAACTTATTCGAACTTAGAGAAGTTAGTTAAGTAAATATCCCAAAAGAAGTTAGTGCAAATACAAAAAGTTTTTAAACACATAAACATGTTTGTTTATGACATTAGTATCTCAAAAAGATGAAACAAAATAACAAATATTGTCTTCATTACTGAACTTGTCACTATGTGCCTTGACATTACCCTTTTTGTCATTAGTTTTTCCACTCGTAATTGCTCTAACATTCTTTCAATAATAGATGCATTGCCCTTCCATATAAGCCATTTTGGTGCATACAAGTCACTTGATGCAGTCAGACCATCACCAAGGAAGTTGATTTGTCTTGATCCTATAGGTTGTGCTTGTTTCTTTCTTTGTTGGATTCTAGACTTCAACACTGAAAAACCTCTTGGCTTCCACGTCATATCATTCTTAACTTCAAGATCAAAATCTTCATCTGATGCACAATCTTAAGTGGGCTGTTGAGCTGTCAAGGAAAAGTCCTCAACATCTTCTTTATCAATTAGTGTTCTATGCCTTTCCTTTGTTTGCTTTTTTTCCTTGTTGGATCACATTTCCATCTGATAAAAGACCAAAATGATTACAATATAATACTTAAGCATCACACTATAAAATAAGTTACTAAATTATCCAACTTTCATACCTTTTCCTTTCTTAATTGCTCTAACATTTTTTCAGTTTCAGATTCATTCCCCTTCCATGTAGGCCCTTTTGGTGCTTAGTCACCTGGTGCAGTCAGACCATCACCAACAAAGTTGATTTGCCTTGATTCAGTACGTTGTGCTTGTTTCTATCTTTGTTGTATTTTAGACTTCAACTCTGAAACACTTCTTGGCTTCTAATGTATGTCATCTTCATCTTCAAGACCAAAATCTTCAAAATGTTCATCTGATGCACAATCTTGACTAGGCGATGGAGCTTTCAAGGGAAAATCCTCCACTATTGCCGCATTTGGAGATCTGGAAGGGCTAGGCTCAACATCTTCTTCATCAATTAGTGTCCTATGCCTCTCCTTTATTTGTTTTTTTCCCTCGTCACATTGCTTATCCATCTGACACGAAAAAAGTGATCATCTCCAGCATCACATTCTAAAATGATTACTAAACTATTTAGCCTTCTTACCTTTTACTTTTTTCTCTCTAACTGTGCAGCCTTCTAAGTGTTTTCACCCATCATTTGGTTCATGTGATAACATTATAATGTTTGTAATACTCAAGCAATACTAAATTATCACATTCTAAAATAAGTGACTACTAAAAAGAGATTTACCTTTTGCTTCTTACTCTCAATTTATGCAGTCTTAGAAGTGCCTTCTTTACAATTTTGATTAAACTGATAAAATAACAGAAATATCACAATTACAAGATAAACGGATAATATTTTTGACCCTCACAATTACAAGACTCTAACAATAACTGATTACATAGCAAATGAAGTGTTTTACCTTATGACAACCTCTTGCATTGTGTTCAGGAATCCCACAGCTTGAACATGTCATATTTTTCCTCTTCTTGGTGCAACCACTCAGTTTGTCTTTTAAGTGCTTCATCTTTATCTCTTTTCCTATTCATTCTAGGTCTGCCAACTAAATTTACCAATTGTGGTGGTTTCATTGCTTGGTGCTTTTATTTTTTAGTTTTTTTGACTAGGCACTGGTTGTAGCTTACAATGGTAAATAAAAAAATATGCCTCCTTAGAGTACCACCAGTGGATCTCTTTCAATGGATAAAGATTCTTGTAAAGAAGTGTCGTGATTGAATGGGGACATGATATTCCAGTAAGATCCCATACCCTACAGGTACATTTCTTAGTTACCAAATTGTCAATAAGCCTGTCATTTCCTTTACTTACCTCAAATCCATCATTTCCATAAAAATTTAATTCACAAACATTAGCAATCCTCAAGAATTCATTGTAAATTTCATAATCACAATTTTAGGTCATCGGTTCATTTTCATTTTTGACAAACTTGGTCATAACTTTGATTCTTATACCATCAAGCATCCTAATTATTGGTTTGTATCTTGCTTCCAATATCCAAGAGTTGAATGACTCAGTCAAATTATTTTCCACTTTATTATTCTTGTAAATAGTGTAAAAAAATACTCTACACCAAGTTTGTATTGGAATATCCAATTAATAGTCTTTTGCTTCTTCAGAAAGTTGACCTAATGTCTTCAATGATCATCCAACTCCTCTTTGTAGGTTCTCCATGCACACTAGCACAATACCTTAAACATCAACTTAAATTTCTTATCTGTTTTTCTCCAATTGGCCTCTATGTGTCTCACACAATATCTATGCATAGCATTGGGTAAAACATTTTTAACAACTTCAATTAATTCGTATTTATTAGTCATAAATATATACATGACAAATGAAAATACATAAGATAATGATATATAGATAAATAGTGACAGCAACAAATAAATATACATAAGATAAAGATACAGTAAAAATGAATAAATCAGTGAGATTTTACGATTTACATATCAGAGATAAATGTGGTTCCTTCTCCATTGTTGATGTTTAGAGACTTCTAAAGAAATTTCAAGAATCACACGCAACATACCTTGTACCCACAATAGCTCAAGTAATAAGATAGAAATGGTTCATTGAGTCCTGACCAATAACACATAATAGTTGACATTTAGCTTAACCCTTAAAAACTGTACCATCCAGGCCAATGAAAGGTCTCAACCCACTCTTAAAACCATTTTTCATTTCTTCAAAACAAATGTACATTCTCAAAAATTTTCTTTTTCCATTTGATAATGCATCTCTTGAAACCTTAAGGACAATATCACTTCCCGCATTACTCGCTTTTAAAGCATTTGCATACCCAACAAGCTTTTTATAATCATCACAAAAACTGCCTTCTATATTCTCCAAAATTATTCTTTTAGCTCTCTTACACTTTTCAAAATGAGCATTAATGATGAATGCAATTTTGAAATCAAATCTCACTTCCTTGATCTTATATTTGGGTTTAGCCTACAACTTCTCCTAAAAGTAGAAAGCAATTGTAGTTGCACTAACCTTGTAGTTACCACATGGATCATCACATTTATGCTCTCCTTTCAATGTTTTCACACTAACACCAGGAGAAAGCTTTTCACTAGGCATACAAAGTTGCATTCTTCTTTGCAAACAACCCTTAATCTTTTTGAGTCACTTTTTCAATGGTTAAATTATAGTCAGTAGCCAATGCATGCAAACTAATGTATCTTTTAGATTCTGCTATATCTTAAAATGTCATTGAATGTGTAAATCCTTGTAATCACACAAGTTACAATTGATTACCCTCTTTCTTTCTTGTGCAAGAACCTCCAATTCTTCATAATTATAATCAGAACTACAAGTGGAAGTATCAATGTCATTATCAGTACCATCAGTAGAAGTACAATCAGTAGCTACTTCATCAATCACTACCACCCTCTCTTTAATTTTGGTTATATTCCCAACATCAACATCTAACTCACTATCCTCAAAAACAAATAAGTTAATTACATCAAAATTTTCATTAACAAAGGACAAGAATGTCCTAATCCCCTCATCACCTTCTATTTCATAGTATTTTTCAGTAGAGACAGATACAATTAATTGCTGCACACCCACATATTCATTAGTAATATCTATAAAAGATAAGAGATCAGAATCATAATTCCTTCCTATTTGTGAACAAGCTTTCTATCATAAAGCAACTTAGGCTCTCTTATCCATTCTCCACCATAGTGAAATACCAGATCAGTCAGAACCATTTTAGGTAACCTGAGGCACAAAAAAAACATTAACAACTTCCAAACCTAAACCACTTTACAAGAGACTGAAAGATTAACTAAACATTAACTAAAAAAGGTAGAAGAAAAGTAAAAGACAAATAAAAAGGCATACAAAGACAACAAACAAATTAAGAACTATAACATTTCAACAAACAAACAGGGGACCACATTCAATCAAGAATGAATAAAATATTGGGACTACAAATCAACCCATACTCAATAATATCTCAAAAACTTAAACCACCTCCTCCAAAATCATACAATACCCTAAAACCTACCCACAAACCCTAACTCATAAAAAAAACATACAAATAACTCAATTTTTTTTATAAAATCTTAACACACAAACCCTAACTCGTAAATCAACAACTGGACTAACTAATCCACAAATCCTAACTCGTAAATTTTTTCTCTCTCTAAAAGTTTTCTCTCTCGAATTCTTCAAGAAATTAGCTATCTCGGCTAAATTCACAAAGTTTCAGCATCAATAGAATGAAAAAAACGCTGCCAGATGATTGTTTCTGGCCACCAAATCCTTCTACAGTGTGCCCATGTCAAATATACATCCTCTGTTACCAGGAACGTCTTCAGCTTCATCTTACAACTCCTCGTAGGTGAGAGGAAAGTCAATTCATACTGCTATGGAAAGGGAGTTGGATGGCACTCGAACTAATATATCCATGGAGGATTCGTGTCAAATTCAAGGAAAAGGGGCAAGCGGAAAAGATTCCCAGTTCCAAGATCGATATAATAGTCAAAACCCACAAGATTTCATAGTCCCAGTTGAGCGCATTACTCAGGCGAAGGAGACGGGTGACTCGTCCCAAAGGCGCCACCAAAATCAAAGCAATATAGAGATGTTTCGCGATGATTCTGATATTAGGGATTGTCATACTGGTCGTGGAGGTCATAATATTGAAGCTTCAAGCTCATCTCAAGGTGGAGTTATCGGCGCTGGCGATTCTGCAAAGATTCCGGCGATGAATTTGGAAAATATACAATACGAAGAGGAAATTGAAATTCAGCATAAAGAAGGAAAGCAACATGTTCAAGATTTGGGCCAATTGAGCACTTCTCATATGGATGAACAACTTATCAAGAATCAAAGTAAGAACACAGGTATACATCATACTGATAAATCTCATATTCCTCTGATTCCTGTGAGTCAAGTTCCTGTAAATTATAGTAATGAACAGCGTAGAAAGGAGAATGAGCAAATTTGGGTTGCTAAAGAACAAAGGAAAAGTAACACGGTTAAGGCTAGCATTAGAACTGATCAACATCAGGTTTATCAAGAGAATTTTCCTAGAATTTCTAGTAATTTTGATAAATCAGTTCAGAAAGTTAATGCAAATAATGTTAGAAATGATCGTCCTCCTGGTAACATTCCTAATCTTCCCAAAACTGATTCGTTAGCTGCTCCTGCCCCTTATAATGTTGTACAAACTTATGCTAATAGACTTAGGTATAATCAGGTCAAATGTGATGTTTCCATTACATTGACAGCACCTGAAATTACCACTAAGCAGGGTCTGCCTGCAGTGTTGTATGTGAAAGAAGAGGTCATGAAAGATTTAGCAGCCACTTGCAAATATACCCTCATTGGGAAATTTAGTAACACCATGCCTAAAGTGGAGCTAATTAGGAATAATTTCATTCTACAAACTCAACTATCTGGGGGAGTTAAAATTGCCCATTTTAATTCTAGACATGTATACATTGATCTTGATAATGAG
>JAJOOF010016700.1:0-34817 GCA_029582545.1 Solanum lignicaule | reverse complement strand
CTAGCAGATTGGCACTCGGTGCTGATCTTGGGCAACACAAAAACAAGTTCTTCCATGGTGTCTACTATGTTAGAAAAACATTGAATTATGCTCAAACGAATTATATTGTCATTGATCAGGAGTTGTTGTTTGTTTTATATGGGTTTGAGAAGCTTAGAGCTTATTTATGGGGTACCAAAGTGGTTGTGCATAATGTTCATGCCGCTCTACGGTACATAATGGCAAAGAAAGAGGAAAAACCAAGGTTGATTCAATGGGTGCTTCTCCTTTAAGAATTTGATTTCAAAGTGAAAGATAAAAGTGGTATGAAAACCAACAGCCTGACCACCTATCAAGGCTTGAAGCGGATCATAAAGTGGTTGAGGGATGAGATATTGATTATTATTTCCCTAATGAATTGGTAATGATAATTTCTCAAACCTATGTCCCTTGGTATGCTGATTATGTGAACTTCATTGTAAGTGGGTTGTTGCCAGATGATTTGAGTAGCCATTATAAGCGGAATTTTTTATTTAACGTGAAGAAGTATATATGGGATGAACCTGTCCTCTTTAGGGAGTGTGCTTATAATATTATCGGTGTTATGTGCCCGCAACAGAATTGCAAGAAATACTCTAATCCTATCATGATTCGTCGGTGGGTGGACATCATGGGGAAATCCGTACATCTTCAAAAGTGTTACAATGTGGTTACTATTGGCCTACTATGTTTAGATATCCCCATGCCTTTTGCAAATGTTGTGTTCAATGTCAAATGCAAGCGAGTATCTCTAGGAGGCATGAATTGTTGTTGTCACAAATTCTTCAAAATTTAGTTATTTCATGTTTGGGAATCGCTTTCATGGGTCCTTTCCCGAGCACTTTTGGGAACAAGTACATTTTAATGGCAATCGATTATGTGTCCAAGTGGGTGGAGGCAATAGCTTTACATAACAATGAAGGGAGAAGCATCACCAAGATCTTAACGAAACAAATTTTCACATGGTTTGGAACCCCAAGGGCCATTAGAAGTGATGGTGGCTTGCATATCTGCAATTTCCAATTTAAGGCACTTTTGTATAAGTATGGGGTCAAACACAAAGTTGACAAACCGTACCATCCCTAAACTAATGGACAAGTTGAGGTGTCCAATGGAGAGATAAAGAGCATCCTATCTAAAATGGTAAATGTCCACCAGACAGATTGGTTTAGCAAGCTCGATGATGCACTTTGGGATTATCGCACAACATTTAAATCTCCTATTGGCATGTCTACATACAATATGGTATTTGGGAAGGTTTGTTATTCTCCGGTTGAGGTAGATCATAAAGTCTTATGGGCAGTGAAAATGATGAATTTTAATTGGGAAGTGGTAGCTAAAAATTGTGTTGACCAACTACTTGTGTTCGATGACTTTCGATTACAAGCATATGATAGCTTCGCACTCTACAAAGAGAAAGTAAAGCATTTGCATGATGCCAAAATCATACATCAAAAATTTAGTGTGGGTGAGCTAGTCCTTCTTTTCAACTCTCGGCTTAAACTTTTTTCAGGCAAACTAAAGTCAAAGTGGACTGGCCCGAACACAATCACTAGAGGGTATGGGAATGGTTCAATTGAAATTTAAAATGAAAAGGGGGTAAAATTTAATGTTAACGGCCAAAGGTTGAATGTTTACTTTGGGGAGGGTTGTGATATGAGAGTGGTTGAAGTGGTGTACTTGGATAATGCTTGAGAGTTGTTGTGTCGTGGATTTACGAAATTTTTGATGCATTAAACTTAGAGTTCTGCATGAGTCTTAGGCATTTTGTTATTAGATGTGATGGTATGCTGATCTTATTTTGCATGAAATAGGTTTTGGAGCAGTTGATCATTAAAGTGTGAAACAACAGGAATTTGGTCACAGACTAGCCCACCTACGAGCCGTCATTCCATCGATGAGAAGTAGGTGGAAGGTGTGAGTGAGGTGTTGAGGAAAATGGTCTAAGTATTGAATGATGAAGGGAACTGACGAGCCGTATGTCCTAGTATTAGTCGTAGATAATGAATCATCGATAACTTCAGAGAATATGAGTTCAAGTCCATGAACGACAGTTGAAAAAGGACGGGCCATCAATGGACCTACAGATTGTAAGTTAGTCCTATGCATAACATCTATTGGAATATTGACTAACTGTTGAACGACGAGGACACCTACGAGCCATCTTCCTTTGACGAGCAGTAGGTGGCCTTCCGTTGGTGAAATTGCCCAGAACCGAATTTCCTTAGGTTTCCTTTTCCTACATGGTTTGGGACTTGTTTTCTATAAATATTAGTTGTAAATTTCTTTTTTGGTTTGTTAGACTTTTTGTGATACTTAGTTTTAGCTTTGAGAATTATATTGCAAACATTTTGAGCATTTAATTCTTAAAGTTAGGTTTATGAAATTTGTGTTTGTTCTTCCATTCAAGATTCTGGATTTCATCTATTCTAATTGTAAGTTCATGATTTAAATTATTAACCCTATTATGAATTATGATAACTCAAGCATGAATAACTAAATCCACAACTAGGGTTGTGGAAACCATGAGTAAATTTCACGACCCAGGGGTACACCCTAGATGTAATATGGCGTATAGGACCCCGAGAGACCCCATACAAGCCACTTAGTATTCATAACATATGAAATAGAACAATAGAATGAAATTCGGCCTAGTCCATACATCATGTACAAAACTGAAATACAATAAGAAAACTAGGAACAATTAAAGTCCGTCCTCAAAACATGAGGACTCACCAAAGCTCGGAAACCTCAAAATCAACCACCAGCCACAAAACTAAGAAACCTGACTGTCGCACCTTACATTTAGGGAAATCTAGGCAAGAGTATCTATTAGTATAAAGCAATGTACCAAGTATGATAGCTATGCATAAAATATTTTAAATCATGCTAAAAGAGGACATTTCATGACATGCAATTGACCAAGTTAAAACATGATATAAAAGGGTGGGAAACATAAGTCATAAAACGTGGTCAATGCAAGCTAACATCTTTAAAGTCCTTGAACACATATGAGATACTTCTTGAAGTAACCTTACTTTATTATTATTGTGGAAAGTAGCCTTAACAGACAGAGAGACCATGTGAGCTATAACATGATCCCCTGGTGTCTCCCACACCAAAAAGGGTTGTCCTATTTACAAAGGTAAGGACCATGAACTTCTATCTTAGGTGGATCCACTAGCTAATGTCTATCTAGAAAATCATCCTATGGGGGGACATAGGTAAGGGATACAGAGATTACTTCTACAAACCCGCACTCTACTAACAGGAGATCTTCCATCTCAATATCCTCTCGGTGCTAAGCATAAATCCCACGGAATAGTCATTTCTTACTTGTTCTTATTATCCATGGAAATGCAAAACAACTTGCCAATCCAAGCTAAGTCATAGTCCATGGAAAGGTATCATAAAATAACCAATCAAAGTTAAGTCATTAGGATAGCTCTTAATCTTTGATTCAATTAGGTGAGAAGACCTTTGAACCTTAGAACCATTTATTATATGAGAAAATCTTTCACATCATGTTTTCATGTGTTTCATGAAAAATCCTTTCAACAACACAACAACAACATCATCATTGATACTTTACTCTCAAAGCATCATTACAACATTTGCATAGATTTCCTAAGAGCATACATAATTCTATAATTTAGCTTTCAAGTTTCTAAACCCGCTTTCAATCATCAACATTTAGAAAAAATGTGTTAGATATGGATTTCATCATAAATTAATGTAACTCTAGCAATACATGCTTGATTTCATAAAACTGTTCCTTTATAATCAAAATCCCACATCATATGATCATAATAACTTTGGAACATCGGGATTACATGGGTTCATAGTAGAAATCATCATAAAATTATCGTATTTCATCAATTCAAGCATAAGAGATCATAATCCAATCATTTATATCAAAAATCAAGAGAACCTGAAGAAAATTCTAACTCAATTGGAGATTTCTAACTTTGAAAAGAGAAGAATTTGGGAACTCCATGAATGGAAGGAATCCATGGTTGAAAACTATCATACCTCAAAGACAATTACTTATCTTCAATGGAATAATTGAGACTTGAATGGAAACCCTAGGTTGAATCCCCTTCTTCAAGCTTCTAGAGAGAGAAATATCCTTGGAAGGGAAAAAACTTGATTTCTTTTGGCAATTTTGAGAGAATGATTTCCATTTGGGAATTTTGGGGTTAAAATACCTATATAGGGGTCTTAGTGAAGGGTAAAACAACGTAGTATAGAGATACATATTAGGGAAAGAGCGAACTGCACCTGAACTTAATTGTCGACCCATTATCCACGGCTACGACTGATGGATCGTAGAGAGGATAACGGGTCGTCCTGCACGACCGACCTTCGTGGTCAGAACCTGGTTTTTGGGTTAGTGAACCACAGTCCCCCAACCACGGACCGTGGTTCTGGGCCTTTATAACCTGCTTAGATAGTGTCATCCACTGACCACACCTACGGTTCGTGGTCCTATCCACGGGCCATGGGTGGTCCCTATAGGTTGGCGCCTACAACTTCTTAAAAGTGCTATGTTACCCTCTTTTGACTCCGGGGTGTTACAATAATTAACAATGTTAAACCGATAATTATGTTATTCTGAAATAGTTTTTATGCATGTATTGTTAATCTCTTTGTTTTGAATATTTTTTAACGGTTCGCAATGTTAGAACTCACCTCATTCCTACTTGCCCGACCAAGGAAGTAATGAATGAGAAAGGAATTGAACAACGGAGATTTGGCGCCGCTACCAGGAAATAAGGTTTCTAGATTAGACTAATATCTTTATTGAACTTTAGTAAATTATTTCAAGATATACATTTTGTTTTGTTTTTGTTTTCTACAGGTCTTGTTTCTAGTATATGCCAAGTACATGGAGTCAAGGCAATCCCCTTACCCCTACAATTCTGAATTAAGAAAAACGCTGAGATGAATGGCTGGAAGAGGTCCAAATCTTGAGGTACATGATCATCCAATCGGAGTAGGTCAAGGGGATGTTGCTGGAGTGCAGCTACAAGTTCATGAGAACCCACTAGTTTAAAATGTCAAATGAGAGCAAAATCAGGACACTTCCCGATGTGTGTGAAAACTATAGGGTTGATTATGATGTTGTGGGGTCGACTGTTCCTATAGTTGTTCCTCCAGTACCTCATGGACATACATTCGTGGTGACCAGCAATCTGATGTGCATGCTTACATCTAGAGGGTTGTTTGTCTAGTTAACTTCGGAGAATCCATATGCTCATATGAGCAATGTGAAGAGTGTCTGCATAAGTAGTGCAGGACAAACATGTTTAGACATGGATGCAATCGGCTTACGGGTGTTTCCACTTTCATTGACAAGTGATGCTACTATATGGCTATGTGAGTTGCCATATAACACAATCACCACTTGGGAAGGGCTGCACAAAATATTCCTCGATAAAGATTTCGTCGTCAAAGAAATTAAAGCTAAAAATTAAACTCAACAACTTTGTAGGCCTACATGGAGAGTCAGTTAGTAACTATTTGGATAGATTTAAAGGGTTTATGAGAAGTGTGAGGAACCATCACATTGATGATGAGTTGTTAAAGGAGTATTTCTACAAAGGTCTAGAGGACAATGGGAAAGCTGTGTTGGACACTATTGCTAGAAGTTCATATTGGGCGAATACATTTTACGAGATCACTGAGAAACTTGAAAGATCTCCAGGAATAACAAGGAATAGAGAACTAGAACTTTGGCTACAACAAAGAGCACATTTTTTTACATGCAACCCCAAATCAGTTTAATGATGATACTAATGAGGATATGGATCTTTTGAGAATAGAGGTTGGCTTGGTGTTCAAACATGTGAGTGAACATGCTGAGAAAGTGAATGTAGTGAACTATCAGACTAGAGCACCACCGGCTTATGATTATATTTATGAGAAAGATGCAAATCTTATGAATGATCAGATGGGGAGTTTCCTGAATAAAGCCCAAGCGTCCAACCAGGATAATTGGGACCAAAGTCAAGGAAATCAACGTCGTGACTACACTAACTACATTCGCGAAGGGAACTATGTATGTGATGGGAACTATAATCATGATAAAAAGTATAACAGAAATGGGTATGGAAACATGAATGATAAGAGTGGACCCTATGTTCCACCATGGAACTGAGATAAAGGATCCAATATGAATTACATTGAGGATATGATGAACAAGACGATGCAAAGGTTTTATTAAACTGATGACAATGTGAAAGAAATGTTTAATGACTTATCGGGTATTGGTCACAAAGTTGAGTCACATGTCGCGTCAATTAGACAGATTGAGGAGTAGCTGAGTAAGTTATCCTCAACTGCCAATCCACGTCACCAAGGAACACTTCCCAACAATACTATTTAAAATCCAAAGAATGATGGACATTGTATGGCAGTTACTACCAGCGTTGGAAAGAAGACTATTGACCCTTCTCTGCTGACTGGAGTGGAAAGATATAAAGAGCAAGAAGAGGATGAAGTTAAGGTAGGTTAGGAGCCTAAAGATCAGAATAAGAATAAGGTAGAGGTGTCGCAAAAGATCATCCCTATGTCAAGACATCCACCTCCCTTCCCACAAAGCTTGGTTAAGAAAGCGGAAGAAGGAAAATATCAAAAGGTTCATAGCTATGCTGAAAGAGTTATCAATAAATGATCCTTTAATTGAGGCACTTGAACAAATTCGGGTTATGCAAAGTTCATGAAGGATTTAGTGACTAAAAACAAGGTTGTCCATTTTGAAGGTGATGACAAGTTGCAGCATTGTAGTGTTGTTGCTACTAGATCAATAGTGCAGAAAAAAATGGATCTTAGAGCATTTACCATTCCATGTACTATTAGTATGTTGCATTTTACAAAGGACCTATGTGACTTGGGTGGTAGCATTAATCTGATGCCACTGTCGATATACAAAAAGTTAGACTTAGAAGGCCCCCAACCTACTAAAATTTGGCTACTTATGGCTGATCGAACTATGAATAAACCGATTAGGGTGTTTCAAGAAGTCTTTGTGAATGTTGAGGCATTCATCTTTCTGGCAGATTCTGTGAAACTAGACTGTGAGGCTAACTTTGAAGTACCCATCATTTTGGGGAGACGATTTCTTACTACAAGGTATGCTTTAGTTGATATGGAAAGAGGGTAGATAAAGTTCTGATTGAATAATGTAGTGGTGACCTTTAATATATGTAGATTAATGAAGCATGAAAGTGATCTTAAGCCAGTGGCGGTGGTGAATCATACTGTGGAGGAAGAACCAAAGGTGTCTATTGATGAGAGATAAGGTGTTGAAGCGCTAACTATTGTGATCATGAACATTGATGGAAATGGTATTGATAAATATGATGAGTTAGTTGTTGCACTGGAAGGGGTAAATTTTTCTCATCGTAAATCCAAGAAACTGGATATGGATTTGAAGAATCGAGACACTCTGCATGCAAAACCATCTATTGATGAGCCTCCGAAATTAAAGCTTAAGGCTCTTCCATCTCATTTATGGTATGTATTCTTCAGCCAAAATAGTACTTTTCTGGTTATTATTGTTGCTAACTTAAATGAAGGGCAAGTAGAGGCGTTGTTATGAATTTTGGAGTAGTTCAAAGGGGCTATAGGTTTGACAATTGCAGACATTATTGGAATTCCACATGGTCTATTCTTAGAAGATTCAATTTATGCCGAATAGTAGGCCAAGTATTTAACACCAAAGAAGATTAAATCAACTGATGCAAAAGGTTGTGAAGAAGGAGATTATAAAGTGGTTAGACGCTGGGGTAGTCTATCTTATTATTGATAGTAGTTGGGTGTGTCCTGTTCAATGTGTGTCAAAAAAGGGAGGAATCAATACGGTTACCAATGTAAAGAATAAGCTCGTTCGAATGAGGCATGTTACTGGTTGGAGAGTTTGTATGGATTATCGCAAGTTGAATATGTAGACTAAGAAAGATCACTTCTCAATGTCGTTCATGGACCAAATGATAGATTGTCTTCCTGAAAGGGTTGGTACTATTTTCTAGATGGGTATTCGGGCTCAATGAGATATACATAACTCCGGAAGACCAAGAGAAGAGTACTTTCACTTGTCCTTAGGGGACATTTTCTTTCCAAAGGATGTCATTCGGGTTGTGTAATGCACCAGCAACTTTTCAATGTTGCATGATGTCTATATTTTTTTATATGGTGGAGAACACAATAGAGGTATTTATGGATGATATCTCGGTGGTTTGTGACTCATTTAAGGATTTCTTGGTACATTTAGGAGAAGTGTTAAAACAGGTAAAGAATGCAATCTTGTGTTCAACTGGAAGAAATTTCAGTGTATGGGGAAAGAGGGTATAGTTTTATGTCATAGAATCTCATAAAAGGGCATTGAGGTTGATAGAGCAAAGCTTAAGGTGATTGAAAATTTGTCACCACCATCTATATGAAGGGCGTTGGAAGTTTTCTATGGCATGCAAGTTTGTATAGGAGGTTCATAAAGGATTTCTTGAAAATTGCAAACCCATTGTGCAAGCTACTCAAAAAGGAGACAAAATTTGAGTTTGATGATGCTTGTCTCAGAACATTTGAGGGGCTGAAAGAATAGTTGACTTCTGCACCGATCATTAATTCACTGGATTGGGGACAACCGTCTGAAGTTATATGTGATGCGACTGGGGTAGCACTTGGCGTAGTATTGGGGTAGAGGTGAGAGAAGATTCTTCATCAGATATACTATGCGAGCAAGGCTTAGAATGTTGCTCAAAAGAATTATACGGTAACTGAATAGGAATTACTTATTGTAGTCTTCACGTTTGAGAAGTTTAGATCCCATTTCATTGGCACTAAAGTCATTGTGCATACTAATCATTTTGCGTTAAGGTATCATATGGCAAAGAAGGATGCAAAACCGAGACTAATTCGATGGGTATTCTTGTTTCAAAAGTTTGATTTTGAAGTGAGAGATAGAAAGGGAACAGAAAATCAAGGGGTTGATCACTTGTTCAAATTAGAAGAAGAGGAAATGATGAAGTTAGATGATGTAGTTGAGATAAATGATACGTTCCCCAACGAACATATATTGGCTGCTTCATATTATCCCTTGGTTTGTATATTTCGCCAATTATTTGGCAAGCGATTTGGTGCTTTCAAATTTTTCATTCCACCAAACAAGAAAATTCATGACTGATGTGAAGTGGTTTTTCTGGGAAGAGACTTACTTGTTTCATGTTTGTGCTAATAGGATTATTCATCGATGTGTGCCCAAGGTAGATACGATGAGCATATTGGAAGCTTGTCATTCGTCTCCTGTTGGTGGACATCATAGTGGTATATGAACTACTAACAAGATCTTGCAGTGTAGATACTGTTGGACTACTATTTACCAAGTACTGTGATCGCTGCTAAAGAGAAAGAGGTATTTCGAGGAAGAAAGAACTCCCAATGACTTTTATACTGGTGATTGAGTTGTTTGATGTTTGGGCTCTTGACATTGTGGGTCCGTTTGTGAGCTCAAATGGAATGAAGTACATAGTTGTAGCGGTTGACTATGTGTCTAAATGGGTGGAAGTTGTTGCACTTTCAAACAATGAAATAGGTATGTGTCCCTACCAACTTGTTTTTGAAAGGTCTTGTCACTTGCCTATAGAGTAAGAGCACAAAGTGATGTGGCCACTCAAGAAGATGAATTGTATTGGGATGCCGCATCAAGTCAAAGATTAAATGAGTTGAATGAGCTTAATGAGTTTCACCTAAAAGCATATGAAAGTTCAGCATTGTACAAGGAGAAGATGAAGCGATACCATGATTAAAATATTTAAAAGTGTGAAATTGTTCCCGATGATTTGGTACTTCTTTCAATTCAAAGTTGTGATTGTTCCCTGGAAAGCTCAATTCCAAATGGACGGGGCCATTCAACATGGTACAAGTGTTTTCACGCGGACCCGTTGAACTTGAGAATGATTAAGGAATGAGATTCTATGTAAATATTCAATGGATAAAAATCTACATGGGTCAAATAGAAGAGGTTGAAAAGGTAATAAAAGAATGTGATCTTAATGAAGTCTAAGTAATCAAAGGGTTTGCGTCGTGCCACAACGTTAAATCAATGGCTACTTGGGAGGCAACCCAAGATGTAAATCTAGTCAATTTAAGGAATTTTTAGTGTGTTTGAAGGATTTTCTATTGAGTTTTATATTTTATTGAGTCTTCGTATTGGCTAGATTAGGGTAGTATAGGGTCTGTTTCCAAAAAGAGTCAACAGAATGTAAAAAGGAAGTCCTAATGTTTTCTATGTGCGCGGGAAAGCAAAGAAGAATCTAAAAAAAATTCTAGTGCAGAGGGTCTACAGTTTCCATAGACGGTATGTTGTTCCATCGACTGACCGTAAATGGTATTCGTATATCCCAGGTATTTATTCTGAATTTCACTAAGTATAAAGGGTAACAACGATACCCATCAATGGATCGTAGTTCTAACTATAAACCGTCGTCGGGGAATCATCGGTCTTAGTCAGTTTATAGAGTCAACCCGACCCGCGACCTATTTCAATAAAACCCTTCATTTTTTTAAACATCCCCCATTTCCCTCTTTCCCCCAACCATTACAAACCTTTCAATACCAACTAATCAACCGCATTCCTACCCCTTCACATCCTTTAATCTCCCATAATCACATATATATTAATTTTCCTTCCCCTTGCTCCTTTTCGTCCTATTTCTCCCATTTCTCCCCCAAATTTTATTCTTTTAAAATTAAGGTCACGGGGTTCGGAGTCAAGAAAATTGGTCCTCAAAAGGCTAAAGAACACACACACAACTTAGTACTTCTATGAAAGGTACAAATTTCAAACTAACACTATTCAATTTGTAGATTGATATCAAAAGTTGTAACTTGACCTTGGGTATAAATTGCTTGTTAAAAAATTGACTCTAATAGTTAAAAAGTACCCTTGGGACAATAGTATTGTAGGTGTTGTCAAGTTTTGATTTAAAAATGTGATTAATTGGCATCTAGTTATGTTCTTGACTTAGGGTTTTAAGTTTAACTGTTGTTTGTATTTCTAATTGCATGTTTGAAACCCTCGGAATGATAGAATAACATAAAATATGTTGAAATGCATGTTCTAGAAGTTCTTTGGTAGTCTAAATGATGAAATTGTGATGTTGGATAATAGTTGAAATTGTGATATGAACCAGTACTGGCAGACGACCATGACCTACCGCTCGTGGGCCAACCTACGGACTGTCTCATTAGTCAGAAGCAAAACCCAGTAGCCTAAGTTGTGAATGACGGTTTGAAATGTGACCTCCTGACCTACAGTTGGTACCTACGGTCCGTAGAAGCATCTATGATCCGTAAGTACGAACCATTGGTCCCATAAGATAGTTTTCCAAAAAAAGAAATTAGTTTCGTAATTTATTTTACATTTTTTGATGGGTTTGTTTTGTATAATTTGTGTACTAAGTAGTCTTCCACATGAATGAAAGCACATACTTATCAACCGAAAGGGAACTCCAAGTCTATGGTACCCTCGCACCAAATGATTGATGATTCTAGTGAGTCAGAATTTGATCCAGGGACGAGTAGAGACTCTCCTATGGCATCTCAGACTATGAGGTAACAGTCTAGATAGATTGTGTTGGATGAGGAACAATCCTCTAGTCATGATGATTCCCCCCCAGCTGAGGATGGGTCCAAGACCTCAAATACCAAAAAGACGAAGTCGCATTCTGGCTCCTGCTCGGATTCTGTTGTCGCCTCAACTTCTGATGCTACTAGTATTGGATTAGATCATAACCCTCCCAGTACGAGATATAAGATGATACATGTTTCCACTAAGCCGAACAGATAGTGCATTCGAGGGTTGTTCCAAATATACATGGACGGGCTATTTGTTAGCAAACAGTAGAAGATGGCCCAAACCATTACTGAGGAGAGAAGGGTACTTACAGGCATCCTCCACACAGTGTCAGAGAATCATGAGTTGTTCAAGCAGCATATATATGAGTGGATGGTAGAGAATCTGGGGAAATACATCTCGGAGATAATGAGGGAGTTTTATACTTCTTATGCAGCCACTGTACAGAGTATGATACCACCACATTCTAAGTCACTAGCCCATCCCCCACTATTGATTACCTTGGTATAGTGTATCCCTCTTGACTTATTAGAGACCACCATACACCATTTTATTTACGACCTAACGCATTCTTAGCTTATTAATATAGCTGAGTATGACTACCAGATGGGGTGGTGCAAAATAGGACTACTATGCATGATACTGAGCATCGAGAAAGCTTGCTATGCTAAATGGCTTGACATATTGTCGATGAGGGGGAGAGAACTGAAT
This sequence comes from Solanum lignicaule, assembly GCA_029582545.1. Lineage (NCBI taxonomy): Eukaryota > Viridiplantae > Streptophyta > Magnoliopsida > Solanales > Solanaceae > Solanum > Solanum lignicaule. The sequence continues at coordinate 22,453 of JAJOOF010016700.1, read as the reverse complement.
GGATTCGTTACATGACACAGCTTATCAGAAAGGGGACTTTCAATTTTGCAGCCAAGTTCTGGTAGTCTATTATCCGGGCTCGATTGTCCCCTACACCAGTGGAAACTATAGTCACTTGGGACCTTGGTATTATGCTTGCTTCACTGATGGCGAGGCACGAGATTGATTTATCCCATATCATGATAGCGGAGATACATGAAAGGGCCTTCTGGAAGACGATCACATTGCCATTTCCCTGTCTCATTTTTTTCCTTTATAGAGAGGCTATTATTCTGGTGTGGAGATGTGATAGGCTAATCGAGGTGACCAATAAAGTTGATGTGGGGCTGATCCGAGATGAAGCAAACTTAGCGGCTCCACAAAAAGGTATCTAGATTTACTTGCCGCTATGGGAAAAGAGCTTGCTACTGATATGGCAGATGAGGACACAATTCCTACCACCACTACAGAGCCCAATCTATATGTCCACCTTCCACTTTATCCGGACAGGCAATGAGCACACCACGTACTCCTACCCCTTTTAGGTTTTCCATGATGACCTTTGCCAGAGTCAAAAAATTGGTGACTCAAATGGCCACTCTATTGTAGCATATTTTGCTTTGGATGAGGAAGTCGGTTGAAGAATCAGAAGAGCAGACAAAAAAGGCATTTTAAGTGAAGATCTAGGCAGTGCATCAGAGGATTGATGCATTTGAGCTTATGATGTTTGAGAGGCCTCAGCCTGGGTCTACTGTTGATGTTGCTGCTTTTCAGATGGAGTTTGCCAAACTTTGGGCTGATATTGAAGCCTTGACATCCCCAGAGGAAGTTTTCCCAGAGCCTGCTCCAGAGGAGGATGTCGGTGATATGGTGCTAAATGCACTATTGGGCAAAGACGAACTTTCCCTTAACCCTTCCCTCATGTAGATGGAAATCAGACACATAGTTTTGGGCCCAGTATTGATATGGAGGAGGAAAGAAGGGACAAAAAGAGAGAGATGTAGTAGGTTGACGAGACACGGACACAACCATTACTTGATGAGGAGATGCGGCAGTGTAGAGAGTGGGAGTTGGTTGCGGGTTCATCTACTTTGAGGGGCACTACTAATGGTGTTCCCTCTATTCCAATTGAGAGCATTACTGAGAGCGTTACTGATGGTAATCCAGTAGGTTCGGGCCGACCGGACCCACCCGCTTCTCGATGGGTCTTCGACACTTATGCACCACAGGTTTGTCTTATCCAATGTTTTACATTTTTGTGCATCGAGGGAATTGCACCATATTTTTTTGTGGGGGTGGGGTGAATGTATTGTGAATGTTAGGGTGAATTCTGAATAACCCAACTCATAATCCTTCCTTGGGGTTTTCTTGCCTATGTTCTTTTCCCTAAAGGAACTGTTTAATTTCTGTTGAACTGGCATGTTTAGGATAACTATAAGTGTAGAAGTAGACTAAAGTGAAAGCATGATGGCAAAAGAGCATGAAAAGTGATACCCCTCAAAGTTTTGATATGTGTTATATTTGTGAGCTTGATGATTTGAATGTGTCGAATCTTTGTATGACATGATAGGAATCGATTAGAATATATGACTTAAGATATAACATGTAGTACATGCCAAAATAGAACTTTCCCCATTTGTCTTGCTAAGATGATTTAGACTGGGAATTGGGAAATCATCATAGGACATTGTTGAAAATGAGTCTGCTTAAGCCTAAAAACAACCAACCAAAAGAAATAAATTGCTCCCTTCAATCCAAATGTTTGAGCCTAGAAAATGCCATTTCTACCTATACACCCGACTTTCCCTAGAAAAAATGTGAAACCCTGTGATGGCCCTAGTCCCTGATCCCTCCTTGGACATTATGAACCTCAACTTAGGCTAAAAGCCTAAGTTGAGGGTGGCTACTTCAGAAGTTTGCCTTGATTTTGGTCTCGGTCCTCCCTAGGACATCATGCACCTCCACCCATACAAAGGGTGGTTACTATAAAGAAAAACAAGAAAGATAGGTTATGAAAAGAGTCATATGTAGAGAAAATAATGAGCAAAAATGTAGAAAGTAGTGTGACTAACCAAAAAGAAACAAAAGAATGAGAAAGCTTGAATAAAGAGATGAAGAAAAGATTAAACATGCAAGAATGTCAAGTCAAAGTCACACCCGCGCTTAAATAAATCACAAGGAGAAGAACAAAAAGTAAGATGGTGCCAGAATTAGTTGTAAAAGAGGTAAGATAGACAATGTAATGTCAAGGTGGACAGAAAAGTCACTTAATATCCAAATATACCACGTCTGAACCTATGTTACCAGCTAAAAAAGTCTTATAGTGATCCTAAGTAACCAGTTTGGAAAGTCAAAGCATAGAAAATTAGGTCAAGCATGTGGTATTGAGCACAAACTGTATTTGAACTCACTTCTGAGTATGAGTGTATACTGAGTCCCTAACTAAAAAGTCAAACTTTGTGTGTAAAAAGGAATTCCTTGCAATAAGGGTACAAGTTACATTGTTGAAGAGTTGGTATCTTGGTGATTGTTGTCTATGTATGTGAATGTGTCTATTGATATGTCTATGTCATGCTGATTGGTATTAATTAACTTGTTGAGTCTGATAAAAGATTTGCACTGAGCTGAAAATAGATTAATAGGGTGATTGTTTAGAAAATTAAATTATATGTAATTGCTTGAGTTTGTGGGTTGCTTCTACATAAGTGTCATTTAGAGTATATTGTGTCACTTGAGGACAAGCAATGATTCTATGTTAACGGTGTTGATGTACTGTAGATTTACGGTATATTTGATGCATTAAATTTTGAGTTTTACATGAATCTTAGGCATTTTGTTTTAGATGTGATGGTATGTTGGTCTTATCTTTAAGGAAATAGGTTTTAGAGCAGTTGATGATTAAAGTATGAAACAACAGGAATTTGGTGACAAACGAGCTCACCTACGAGCCATCGTTCCTTTGACGAGCCGTAGGTAGAAGTCCTGGGTGCAGTCCTGAGGAAAATGAACTAAGTGTTGAACGATGAAGGCGACTGACGAGCCGTGTGTTATAAAGCCATAGATAATTTGTCGATAACTTCAGAGAAGATGAATTCCAGTCCAAGAACGATGATTTAACAGGATGGGTCGTCGATTGACTTATAGACCATAATTCAGCCTGCCAATGACACCCACTAGATATTGACCAACTACTAAACGGCGAAGGCACCTACGAGTTGTCGTTTCTTCGACGAGCAGTAGGTGGCCTTCTATTGGTGACACTGCCCAGAACTAGATTTTGTTAGGTTTCCTTTTCCTACTTGGTTTAGGACTTGTTTTCTATAAATATTAGCTGTAAATTTCGTTTTTGGATTCCTAGACTTTTTGTGATACTTTGTTTTAGCTTTGAGAATTATATTGCAAACATTTTGAGCATTTAATTCTTAAAGTTTGGTTTATTAAATTTGCATTTGTTCTTAAATTCAAGATTCCAAATTTCATCTATAATAAATGTAAGTTCATGATTTATATTATTAACCATATTATGAATTATGATAACTCAAGCATGAATAATAAAAATCTACAACTAGGGTTGTGGGAACCATGAGTAATTAACAACGTGAAACTAATAATTAAGTAATTCTGAAATTGTGTTTATGTATGTATTGTTAATCTCTTCATTCTGAATGCTTTTTAATGGTGCGCAGTGTTAGAACTCGCCTAATTTCTACTTGCCCAATCAAGGAAGTAATTAATGATAAAGAGATTGAACAATGGAGTTTTAGCGTGATAATCCGATATCTAATAGCCTACCCACCTACTGCAAGGGATTATTTGGGGTTAAGGGTAAGGGTTAGTAAAGCATACACCCGTAGACTGACCAAGTTATATGGTGAAATTCCCTACTTGAATGACCAATAACTTAGGAGATACCTAACTTATTGCATTTTAACACAAGGAAAGAGTTACTATTATTAGGATTACAGTGTTAACAACTTATGGGAAAAATATTTGCCCAAGTTTCATCCCATATTGATATTACAAATTGCGAATTATGCTTACTTGTTACTATAAATCAATCAACTATTACTTTATCTAGAAATCCCACATTTTTACGGAAGTAAGTTCGACTAAAAGTACAAGTAACTATAAATTATCCTAACTGTAGACCATATTCCTCGTGGGATCGATTCTAACCTCACTTAGGTTCTTTATTTGAAAATGTCCGCTTATACTTCTTTAGGGAGGTGTAATTTGGGCGTATCAAGAGCATATCCACGTTGTGTCGCGATGTTAAATCAAGCACTTTTTAGGAGGCAACCAAAGTTTTAGCTGTTTTCAATAATGTGTGTCACTTGTGAAAGATGAGCTGTAACACTCCGAAAAATGATAGGTTTAACTAGAGCCTAAACATAAGGTTAAAAGTCGTAGAATGAATCTTTGAATGTTAACAAGTCATATATTATGGAAATGGGGTCTATTGAGTTTACACCATGGGGCTAGTGCCAAGGCAAAGGGGCCAAGCCAAGGCAAAAGGCCAAGCCAACCCCTATTTAGGAGCACACTGCCCAACCCTCACGAGAGGGACCACAAGTCGTGGTCCACACCACGGCTCGTGAAGAGGGGCGTGGGCTTGCCTTGGAAATGAAAAGGTGGCCACCCTTTTCCCTAGCCACTACCTCAACTTTACAGAAGGGACCAAGGCTCGTGGTCTCGACCACGGCTCGTGGAGCCCTCCGTGAAGGAGACCTGGGCATGAGGGCTTGGGGGAATGGTGAGAGGTAGTTACTGCCTCACCCTTTCACGGGCAGGACCACGAGTCATGGTCCACTTCATGGCCCGTGAAAGTGCCTTGGACAAAGGAGCCTTGTGCTCCAAAGTGATGGTCACTGCCCCAACTCAACGAGAGGGACCACGGGTCGTGGTCCACACCACAGCTTGCAGATGTCGTCGTGAGACATGGACGGGGACCATTAAATGAGGACTTTTTAAGTCTATTCCTTTGTGGTCCAACTAAAGTGGGGGTGTTTTGGGAATTTTAGGGGTAAAATATATATTGGTTTTAAGTGAAAATTCACAAAACTTACTCATTAATTCACAGCACCCAAATATTTCCCCAAAACCCTCTCCTCTCAATATTTCACTCTCTAGAGTTACCCCATTGAAGAACACCAAGAACTTGAATATTAGGGCTCACAAATCAAGTTTCTCAATTCCAATTTCTGGGAAAAGCTTCAATTAAGGCATGGGAACCTTGATTCATGGAACCCTTTCCTCCATGAAGCCTTTCCAACTTTAATTTTGAAAATTGGGTATTGTTCAAAAACTAAGGTTTTCATTCTAGCCATGGGTTCTTCTTAAAAATGATTTCCTTATGTTATTTGATTTATATTATGGATGATTTGACGTTTAATGGTGATTTTTTTAGTGAAACTCCCCATGAACCCATGTACTCCCCCATAACCTCAATATCATGAATTGTGATGGGTGTATTGATGAAACATAATTACTATGAATTATGTCTATGTTAATCTAGTTATTGAATCTTGTTTTTTATGCATGCTTAAAGTAGTATTTTTAAGTGTGATTCAGAGACTTGGTTCATGACCCTTGAAGGGGGTAAAATGTGAAGGGTTGTTCATGATTGATGAAAGTTGTATGTGTACTTATGATTCACTTGAAAGGTAATGATCCTATGACTACTGTGTGAATTGAGTTATTGTTGAATGGTAAATTCTCCTCTTACCCTTTACACATGTTTATATATGACTTGTCTAGGATAATGTTGATCTTGTTGTGTTGATAGAAAGGCTCATTCTCATGAAAACACTATGAACAAAACTGTGAAAGGTTTACTCACATGTTAATGATGATTCTAAGGTTGAAAGTTAGTTCTCACATAAATGAGTCTATGAGCTATTTTATGAGTTGTATTGGATGAAGGGTGGAGCACTCCCTCACACATGTAAATAGAATTCAATGACTAATTATGTATAATTTGGGAAATAATGCTTAGTACCAAGTGGATATGGAAAATAAGGTAAGGCCCTTCCGTCAATGCAATAGGTTGGATCATCTAAGTGAACTCATGAGATGGAAGCTCCTCCGTCAATGCAAGAGGTCGGGTTTCTAGAAGCAATCTCCCTATCCTATAACTATGTGCCAATATAGGTCTTAGCTGCTGGATCCACCTAAAAGCTAAACATGTTACTTCTACCTTAGGAAAGTAAGACACCTTCTTTCGGTGTGGGGTTACACGACACCAGATTCTATGTAGCTCACATGGTCTATGTCGGTTATGGCTACTCTTCCATAAATGATAAGATAATGAATGTGACATGAACTATACTATGATTTCTTGGTGAGTCTTACTTAGTAGGAGTGGGGGTATGCGACTTCACTTTTACATTGCACAAGTAGGCTTAGTAGGATGTTATGGAATGATTCCTTTATGTTATGATGAGATATGGATGTATGCATGTATGTTGAATGGATAGTTGCTATGAATTACTTTCCTTATGTTCAAGTAATGTACATGACTAGTTCTTTATTGATGTCTAATGTTTATTATGAGGTCTAATGATGATATGTATGACTAACGCAGCTTCAAGTGTTCCTTAGAGGTTGTTAAGGTATTGATGTTACTATGTTATGAGTACAAATGTGATTTTAGCTTGTCTTTGACATTGAAAATGCATGTTGGTCTCCAAACTTGATAATTGCTTTCTTTTCAACTAAAATGTCCTTTTTATCATATTTCAAGGATTTTATGCATGTTTCCATACTTAGTACATATTTGTGCTAACCCATTCTTCTCCTACATTTTGATAAGTGTAGGCTACGACTAGGTGGCTTACATTCTCCTTTCTTGAAGAAGACTTGGATTGCTTATCTCCAAATTGTGGTGAGCCCTCAAGTCGGAGGACAGTTTATCCATTTCTTAGTTTATATTGTACTTCTCATGTTGAGACTTTTATTGATGTGAAGGGCTAAGTCCCAAACTTTGTATTCCTATGTTTTAGATGTGTATGAGACAAAGTCTAGATTTCTATGATTTTCCTTTATGAAAAATGAAGTTTGACTTCTATTGTAAAAGTTTTAAATTTTCTGTATATTTCTATGTCTTATGTTATGATGATGCTAGAGGCTTGTGTGAGACCCCTTTCGGGTCAAGTGCGTCGTGTTACGTCTAGCGGGTACTCATGGGTCGTGACAAACTTGGTATCAGAGCATAAGGTTTTGGGAATAATATTTAAGTTGATCTCTCATGCACCACGTCTAGTAGAGTCTTGTTCATGAGTGTGAAGCGCACCACACTTATGAATGAGAAGCTATAAGATGTTTAGGAACTTACACTTCTTCCATTACTCTTTACTCGTGATTCGAAGGCCTAACTCTATGAATTCCTTCTTCCTAACCTCTCTCTTGTGATTATATTCAATGAATACAAGAATAGGGAATGCAAGGAGGATGCAAGAGGAGAACGTCAATGAGGGAGTTCCTCCCCAAGCTCCTCAAGATCCTCAAGCTCCTAATGATGAAAGGGTCATGACTAATTTGGAAATAAGGGCAACTTTCCAAACTTTGACTCAACTCATGACGGTTCAAACTCAAGTCGTCACCACTCAAGCCCAAGCTATAATGGCTCAAGCAAATAGGGAAGTTGGGCCCCGAGTGAATCCTAATGTGAGCACCATGGCTTCAAGGTTAAGAGACTTTACTCGAATGAACCCTCCTATGTTCTTTGGTTCTAAAGTGAATGAAGACCGACAAGAGTTTTTGGAAGTGGTCTACAAGATAGTGGATGTTATGGGGGTAACTTCTATTGAAAAAGTCGAACTAGTTGGGTATCAATTGAAAGATGTGGCCCAAGTATGGTACACTCAATGGAAGTATAATAGGGCTATCAGAGCGGGTCCCATTAGTTGGGAAGTGTTCAGAAGACATTCCTTGGTAGGTTCTTTCCATGGGAAAAGAGAGAAGCAAAGGTGGAGGAATTTATCAACCTTTGACAAGGAGGTATGAGTGTCAAAGAATACTCCTTGAAATTTATTAAGTTATCCAAATATGCCCCATCTTTGGTGTCTAATCCTAGAGATAAGATGAGCCGATTTGTGATGGGTGTGTCCGATTCAATTGAGGAAGAATGTCGTGCGTCTATGCTTCATGACAATATGGACATTTCACGTCTAATGTTCTATGCTCAACAAGTTGAGGAATCAAGGATAAGGAAGAAGAATAGAGAGGTAAAGAGGGCAAGTTCTGATGATGGTAATTCTTCTAAGGGTAAGTTTGAGGGCCAAAGTGGACCAAGGTTCGAGAAGAAGTTTTCCAACCAAGGCTCCTCATATACTCCAAGACCCAACAAAGATAGGGTGTCTAACCCTAAGACTCAAGGAGGCATTAGGGGTGGATCTTCCATGGAGAGGCCTACATGTGCCAAATATGGTAAAAAGCATGAGGGGGAGTGTCTTGCCGGTATGGGTGTGTTATGAATGTGGGAAAAGTGGACATCAATTGAAAGATTATCCAACCCGTCGTCCAAGGGAAGGGAGAATAATTAAGCTCCTCTAAGTGGCACAAATTCCGATGCTCCTAAGAAGAATCGCTTCTATGCTCTTCAATCAAGAAGTGACCAAGAGAGATCCCTGAATGTTGTAACGGGTATGTTGCAGGTTTTTTCCATTTATGTTTATGCATTATTAGACCCCGGTGCCACTTTATATTTTGTTCCACCCCTTTTTGCTATGAAATTTGATGTACTCCCCGACACCCTAATAGAGCCTTTTTCGGTTTCTACCCCGATTGTTTACTCGGTTGTAGCTAAAAGAGTATTTAGGAGTTGTCCTATTTCTTTGTATCATAAAGTCACTTTGGTAGATTTGGTTGAATTAGACATGCTTGATTTTGATGTAATCTTGGGGAAGGATTGGTTGCATGCTTGTTTTGCTTCCATTGATTGTAGAACTCGGGTAATAAAGATTCAATTTCCAAGTGAGCCCATTTTGGAATGGAAGGGGGGAAATTCAATCCCTAGAGGTCGATTCATTTCATGTCTAAAATCTTGTAAAATGATTTCTAAGGGTTTTATCTATCATATTGTAAGAGTTAAGGATATTGAGTCCGAGGCTCCTCATTTATAGTCGGTCCCCGTAGTAAGGGAATTTCCGAAAGTCTTTGCCGATGACTTACCCGGCATTCCTCCCAAATGGGAAATAGACTTCGGCATTGATCTTTTGCCGGATACTCAACCCATATCCATTCCCCCTTATCGGATGGCTCCGGCCGAATTAAAGGAGTTGAAGAAGAAACTCAAAAATTTGTTAGACAAGGGTTTTATTCAACCTAGCATATCTCCATGGGGTGCTCCGGTGTTATTTGTGAAGAAAAAAGATGGGTCCCTTAGGATGTGTATTGATTACCGCCAATTGAACAGGGTCACTATTAAGAATAAGTATCCACTTCCCAGAATTGACGATTTGTTTGACCAACTCCAAGGGGCGAGTTACTTTTCGAAGATTGACCTATGGTCGGGGTATCACCAACTTAGGGTGAGAGGGGTTGACATTCCTAAAACGTCATTTCGAATAAGATATGGTCACTATGAGTTTCTAGTAATGTCTTTTAGTTTGACCAACCCCCCGGCGGCTTTCATTGACCTTATGAATAGGGTGTTTAGGCAATACCTTGATTCGTTTGTGATCATTTTATTGATGATATTTTGATCTACTCTAAGAGTGAGGGTGATCACATGAAGCATTTGAGGATAGTATTGCAAGTCCTTAAAGACCAACAATTGTTTGCTAAGTTTAGCAAGTGTGAGTTTTTGCTAAGGTCGATTGCTTTCCTTGGTCATATAGTGTCAAGCATGGGCATAGAGGTTGATCCTAAGAAAATCAATGCGGTTAAGAGTTGGACTAGACCCCTAAGTCCCACCGACATTTGAAGCTTTTTGGGTTTGGCCGGGTATTATAAAGATTTGTTGAGGGCTTCTCATCTATCGCTTCTCTGTTAACAGCCTTGACCCAAAAGAAATCCAAATTTGAGTGGTCAGAAGCTTTTGAGAAGAGCTTCCAAGAGTTGAAGAATAAACTTACCACCGCTCTGGTGTTGACCTTACCGGAGGGTACCGATGGGTTTGTAGTATATTATGACGCTTCTCGAGTGGGTTTGGGATGTGTCCTTATGCAACATAGTAAGGTGATTTCCTATGCTTCAAGGCAACTCAAGGTACATGAAAAGAATTATCCAACTCATAATCTCGAACTAGCAGCGGTGGTGTTTGCCTTGAAAATATGGAGACACTATCTTTATGGAGTGCATGTAGATGTGTTTACCGACCACAAGATCCTTCAATATGTGTTTAGCCAAAAATATTTGAATCTCCAACAAAGAAGGTGGTTAGAGCTTTTGAAGGATTATAACATGAGTGTCTTATACCACCCCGGCAAAGCTAATGTAGTTGTGGATGCCTTAAGTAAATTTTCCATGGGTAGTGTGGTTCATGTAGAAGATGAGAAGAAGGAATTGGTTCGTGATGTGCATAGGTTGGCTCGGTTATGTGTCCAACTAGTGGATTCCACCAAGGGTGGATTCATGGTCCATCATAGTTCCGAATCGTCTTTTGTTGTTGATGTAAATTCCAAGCAACATCTTGATCCTATCTTAATGGAATTAAAAGAATCGGGTCTCAACAAGTCTGTTGAGGCTATCTCCCAAGGCGAAGATGGGGTGCTTAGGTACCAAGGTAAATTATGTGTTCCGGATGTCGATGGCTTAAGAGAGAAAATTTTAGAAGAGGCTCATGTTTAGCGGTATTCTATTCATACTGGAGCCACCAAGATGTACCGTGACCTACGAGAAGTCTATTGGTGGAATGGCATGAAGAAGGATATAGCGGGTTTTGTAGCCAAATGTTTGAATTGTCAACAAGTTAAGGCCAAACACTTGAAATCGGGAGGTTTGCTCCAAGATAAAAATATTCCCACTTGGAAGTGGGAGGAGGCGAACATGGGCTTTGAGGTGGGTTTGCCTCGTACTCGAAGGCAACATGATTCTATTTGGGTCATTGTTGATAGGATGACTAAATCAGTCCACTTCATTCCCGTTAAGGTTTCATTTTCGGCGGAAGACTATGCCAAATTGTACATCAAGGAGATAGTGAAGTTGCATGGGGTTCCTCTATCTATCATATCGCATCGGGGTACTCAATTTACTTCACATTTTTAGAAGGCGTTCCAACAAGGGCTTGGTACCAATGTTAAACATAGTATCGGTTTCCACCCTCAAACGGATGGTCAAGCAGAACGGACCATTCAAACCTTAGAGGACATGTTAAGGGCGTGTGTGATTGATTTCAAGGGTAATTGGGATGACCATCTACCGTTGATAGAATTTGCCTACAACAATAGTTACCACTCAAGTATTGCTATGGCTCCATTTGAAGCACTTTATGGTAGGAGGTGTAGATCTCCGGTTGGGTGGTTTGAAGTAGGTGAGTTTGCCCTAATTGGTCCCGAACTAGTCTATGAGTCCATTGAAAAGGTTCGACTTATAAGAGATAGGTTGAAGACGGCCCAAAGTCGGCAAAACTCTTATGCCGATGTTAGAAGGAGGGATCTTGAATTTGAGGTTGGTAATTGGGTCTACTTGAAAATCTCACCTATGAAAGGTGTGATGAGGTTTGGTAAAAAGGGGAATCTTAGTCCCTAGTATGTGGGCCCATACCAAATCTTGAAACGTGTTGGGAAAGTTGTTTATGAACTGGACTTGCCAAGTAAGTTGGCTCCGGTTCACCCGGTGTTTCATGTTTCCATGCTCAAGAAGTTCATTGGTGATCCGGTATCCATCTTTCCTTTAGAAGGTTTAGGGGTTGATGAGAACCTTTCCTATGAAGAGGTCACGGTTGAGATTTTGGACCGGTAAGTGAAGAGATTTCAGAACTAAGGAAGTAGCCTCCATTAAGCTTTTGTGGAGGAATCACTTAGTTGAGGGTGCTACTTGGGAGGCCGACGCCGATATGAAGTCCCGTTATCCTCATCTTTTTCCTTCTACTTCTATCCAAACTTGAGGTAAGTAATTCCTCTTAAGTTTTAAGTGTTTTGGGAGTCATGTGTATTGTATGAGTTTTCCATGATTTCCTTATGATGTGCATATTCTTGTGATAATTCATTGTTTAGCAGGTGTTGAGTTTTCATGATGTATGTGTTCCTCATGTTGGTTTGCCCTTTAGTATGATGATTGCATATTTCATTTCATGAGGTGAATTAATGAACATGTTTTGCTATACTTGTGATGATATTGCATATTGACTTTATGATGTTGTGTTGAGCTCAATCTAAGTTGGAGAAGGTAGTTCCTCCTATGATCATGTGAAATGATAAGTTGGTGCATAATGAGTTGTGGACTAAGTTCTTACTTTCTTATGAATGCATTGCTTATGTCTTGAGATGGAGTTGATGTATCCTCCTTTTTATTGTGTATTGTTTTGTGATGTTGGGCTGCTAGTCTTGAGTCTTTACTTCCGTAAGGTGTCTAGATCACCATTCGAGGACGAATATTCCTAAGGGGGAGATAATGTAACACTCCAAAAAATAATAGGTTTAACTAGAGCCTAAACATAGGGTTAAAAGTCATAGAATGAATCTCTGAATGTTAACAAGTCATATATTGTGGAAATGGGGTCTATTGAGTTTAGACCAAGGGGATAGTGCCAAGGCAAAGGGGCCAAGACAAGGCCAAAGGCCAAGGCAGCCCCTATTTAAGAGCACACTGCCCAACCCTCACGAGAGGGACCATGAGTTGTGGTCCACACCACGGCTCGTGAAAAGGGGCGTGGTCTTGCCTTCCCCATGAAAAGGTGCCCACCCTTTTCCCTAGCCACTGCCTCAACTTCATGGAAAGGACCATGGCTAGTGGAGCCCTACGTGAAGGAGACTTGGGCATGAGGGCTTGGGGCATGATGAGAGGTAGCTATTGCCTCACCCTTTCATGGGAAAGACCACGAGTCGTGGTCTACTTCATGGCCCGTGAAGGTGCCTTGGCCAAAGGAGTCTTGTGCTCCAAAGTGATGGTCACTGCCCCAACTCCACGAGGGGGACCACGGGTCGTGGTCCACACCACGGCTCGTGGAGGTGGTTGTGAGACCTGGACGGGGACCATTAAATGAGGACTTTTTAAGTCTATTCATTTTTAGTCCAATTAGAGTGGGGGTGTTTTGGGTATTTTAAGGGTAAAATATATATTGGTTTTAAGTCAAAATTTACAAGACTTACTCATTAATTCACAACACCCAAATATTTCCCCAAAACCCTCTCCTCTCAATATTTCTCTCTCTAGAGTTCCTCCATTGAAGAACACCAAGAACTTGAAGATTAGCGCTCAAGAATCAATATTCTCAACTCCAATTCATGGGCAAAGCTTCAATTAAGGTATGGGAACCTTGATTCATGGAACACTTTCCTCCATGAAGCCTTCCAACTCTAATTTCAAAAATTGGGTATTGTTCAAAAACTAGGGTTTTCATTCTAGCCATGGGTTCTTCTTAAAAATGATTTGATTATGTTATTTGATTTATATAATTGATGATTTGACGTTTAATGGTGATTTTTATAGTGAAACTCCCATGAACCCATGTACTCCCCCATAACCCCAATTTTATGAATTGTGATAGATGTATTGATGCAACATAATTACTATGAATTATGTCTATGTTAATCTAGTTATTGAATCTTGTTTTTTATTACAGCTTCAAGTAGTATTTCTAGGTGTGATTGAGAGACTTGGTGCATGACCCTTGAAGGGGGTAAATTGTGAAGGGTTGTTGATGATTGATGAAAGTTAAATGTGAATTTATGATTCACTTGAAAGGTAATGATCCTATGACTAATGTGTGAATTGAGGTATTGTTGAAAGGTCAATTCTCCTCTTACCCTTTACACATGTTCATATATGACTTGTCTAGGATGATGTTGATGTTGTTGTGTTAATTGAAAGGCTAATTCTCATGAAAACACTATGAAAAATAATGTGAAAGGTTTACTCACAAGTTAATGATGATTCTAAGGTTGAAAGTTAGTTCTCACCTAAATGAGTCTATGAGCTATTTTATGAGTTGTATTGAATGAAGGGTAGAGCACTCCTTCACACATGTAAATACAATTCAATGACTAATTATGCATAATTTGGGAAATAATTCTTAGTACCGAGTGGATATGGAAAATCAGGTAAGGCCCTTCCATCAATGCAATAGGTTGGGTCATCTAAGTGAACTCATGAGATGGAAGCTCCTCCGCCAATGCAAGAGGCCGGGTTTCTAGAAGCAATCTCCCTATCTCATAACTATGTGCCAACATAGGACTTAGCTAGTGGATCCACCTAAAGGCTAAACATGTTACTTCTACCTTAGGCAAGTAGGACACCTTCTTTTGGTGTGGGGTTACATGACACCAGATTTCATATAGCTCACATGGTCTATGTCCGTTATGGCTACTCTTCCCTAAATGATAAGATAATGAATGAGACATAAACTATAGTATGATTTCTTTGTGAGTCTTACTTAGTAGGAGTGGGGGTATGAGACTTCACTTTTACATTGCACAAGTAGGCTTAGTAGGATGTTATGGAATGGTTTCTTTATGTTATGATGAGATATGGATGTATGCATGTATGTTGAATGGATAGTTGCTATGAATGACTTTCCTTATGTTCAAGTAATGTACATGACTAGTTCTTTATTGATGTGTATTGTTTATGATGAGGTCTCGTGATGATATGTATGACTAAGGTAGCTTCAAGGAAGTACTTAGTGTGGTTGGTATTATGGGATGCCAACCATACATTTCACAAGTGTTCCTTAGGGGTTGCTAAGGTATTGATGTTACTATGTTATGAGTACAAATGTGATTTTAGCTTGTCTTTGACAACGAAAGTGCATGTTGGTCTCCAAACTTGATTAATGCATTCTTTTCAACTAAAATGTCTTTTTTTTATCATATTTCAAGGATTCTATGCATGTTTCCATACCTAGTACATATTTTTGCTAACCCCTTCTTCTCCTACATTTTGATAAGTGTAGGTTACGACTAGGTGGCTTAAATTCTCTTTTCTTGAAGAAGTCTTGGATTTCTTATCTCCATGTTGTGGTGAGTCCTCAAGTTCGAGGACGGATTATCCATTTCTTAGTTTATATTGTACTTCTCATGTTGAGACTTTTATTGATGTAAAGGGCTAAGTCCCAAAATTTGTATTCCTATGTTTTAGATGGTGTATGAGACAAAGTCTAGATTCCTATGATTTTCCTTTATGAAAAATGAAGTTTGACTTCTATTGTAAAAGTTTTAAATTTTCCACATTATTTATATGTCTTATGTTTTGATTATGCTAGAGGCTTGTATGAGACCTCTTTGGGCTCAAGTACTCCGTGTTACGTCTAGGGGCTACTCCTAGGTCGTGACATGTGTTGAAGACGTGGCCAATGTAGATCTAAAGTCGGCGATTCACCAAAGCTTCTAGGTGATGCTCCAACAATTTTGTTCATTGGGCAGCTCAACTTTGCAGACGTATTGTCATATTATTTTAGGTGCAACCCTATTTGGTGATCTGTCGATTATGTTAGGTGAACCCGACTCAGTTCACCCATTGAGCTACCCAATTTAGGGAGTGCATTATCAACTTCGTTGATGCCTTGGATATATTGGTGATTCTCCCTCTTTCTTTGGGCGATTAGTCTTCACTTCGCCAAGTGAAGCGATAATTTTACATGCGATACAAGCATGGTCGGTGATTCATCCTCTTTCGGTGATCTGCTAACCTAGTCGGCGATCTTAAAATTCTCTTTCTGAATCAGGGAGTCTCTCAGTCTAAGCTCTTTTATGTCTCATCTTGCATTGAGGACACTTCAATTTTATTTTGGTAGGGTGAGGACTTACATGCAAATATTCCCCTTTATTTGGATCATTGTAGTATTTTGTTCTGGTTTATATCATATTGTTTCAATTGGTTTATCTCACGTTGTCATTTTTGTTTTGTGTCAAATTTGCAATTACCCCATGTGTTTTTAAAATCGTGAAATGCTTGATTTTTCATTGATAATAATTTGAGGATCGATTATGTTCAATATTGATATCTTGAATAGTACTCATGATGAGCATGGTGCATAGTGTTTGTGTTGCAGGAAAGATATCGATGTGGTTGTACTTTTGAGTGATCTTTTTGAATTTTGTGTTGACTAGTTGCATTTTATGGGAGTCTTGCAATCAACATCGTAAGTTAGCTTTTGATCTTTTTAGGTTGTTATAAATGATTGTATCTGAAATATCATGTGTGGTGAGGTTTTACTTGAAAGCATGTTTGTGGAATCCTAGAATTTGTATTGTTAGTCTAGTTGTCTAGCCTTGGTAAGTGTAAGGAATGATCTTGGGCAGAAATTGTGAGAGTGAACCCTAATTTCCCTATCCTTGTGTGACTACCTCGTAAGGATGTGCATCCATTTTGGCACCATTTAAGCCTAAATCATTTATTGACAACCATATTAAAACCTCTTGAGCCAAATTGTCCCTAACTTCTCACCCAAAATCCTTTTTGAGGCATTGGAATGTTTGAAAAGCCTATGTTTCAGGTGTGGAATGGAAGAAGGAATGAAAGCCAAGTTAAAGGAAAAGGAATATGAGATGAGACTAAACTTTGAAGTTGTTATAAAAAGAAGGAACCCCTACTTATATAAAGAGAAAGAGAGAGAGAGAGAGATAAGCGGTATTGTGATGAACAACATTGAAAATTGAAATGAAATAGAAAGTTTGGTGAAATAAAAAACAAAGTTTGTGAAAGGAAAAAGGGTTCCAATAAAATGAGTGACAAATTAAAGTTAGAGTAAAAGAAATTGAGAAGAGATGAAGATGATTGCAACAACGCTTTGAAAAGGTGAAGTCATTGTGCCAAATTAACAATACCTTGACCCTCAGCCCCATTACTAACCTAAAACCCCTTGAGATCATGCATGAAATAGGTTGTGTGATGATTGGAAAATATGGGTAAACCTATGGGGTGAAGCTTGCATATATTTCTCTTTTGGGAGAATGAGATTGTATTAATTCCATACTTCATTATTTGACTTTCTTTGTGAGAGCATATGATCGTTCTAGGTGTAAGTACACTTGAATGCATTTGTTGAAGCTATAGTGAGCTTGAGCCTGATTTGATACTGGCTAGTCATCATTTGAAGCTTTTTGACCATATCTGAGTGTAACATGTTGTTGAGAGTAGTTTTGTAATGGAACTTGCATGTTATCTCTTATCAGAACTGTTGTAGACACCCTTGTTGAACTAATTGTGTTGATTTACTTGAGCACAAGCAAAAGTTTAAGTTGGGGTTGTTGATGAGTGGTAGATTTGTACTCATTTGAGACCTATTTAGTTCAGCAATTAGTGTCCTCAATGCTTAATTATGTCTTATATGAATGATATTTCGATGATTTGCAGCTATGAAGGCTAATGGACAAGACAAGGATGAATATTTGAAATAGTGGATAAAAATATAAAAAGAAGTGTAAGCTCCACATTGTTGATCACCTAACGGGAAGGGTGGATTTTCCAATGGGTACAACCTTGCCCAGGTTAACAGTGCAATAATTGAATTAATTGAGGCATGTCGTCAAAACATAAAGAGAAATACTGACTCCCTGAATGCGAAGGGCCAACGAGGTGACCGCTGAAGGTAACAGTACTTGGAAAAAAATTGAAGGCTTAATAGGCGAATAAAGGTGGTGATCGACAATGCGCCGAATATGAAAGGCAGACTTGAATGAGATCGTCAACCGAGGTTCAAATACCTAAAGCCTGAAGCTACAGAAGGGCAAGCTAAGGAGAGATTGGAAATTCACCGAATATGATCAGCGAGGCCAACTAACATTGCTGAATAGGTCGCATTGAGTTTTGGGACAAATTTTGAAAACTATAAATAGGCCAAAGGAGAGAGAAAAAGGGGTCCAAAAATTGTGACACAGTTCTGAATATTTTAGAGAGAGAAACACATTCTACTTTGTGAAAAACACTTTTAGTCTTTGGGGTTTTTCAACTTTACTAGTAAATTTGATATATTGAAGTTGAATTCAAAGGGGATTTGCTAGTAATTTCTTAATTTCATGTTACCCATGGTTGCTTTCATACAAGGTATAATTTCTTTACAGTTTGTGATGGGTGGCTAAAACCCCATCTCTTGGGGTTTAATTATGGGGTTGGGTATTGATTTAACTTAGTGGCTATCTTGAAATGCTCTGTTTTATA
This sequence comes from Solanum lignicaule, assembly GCA_029582545.1. Classification (NCBI taxonomy): domain Eukaryota; kingdom Viridiplantae; phylum Streptophyta; class Magnoliopsida; order Solanales; family Solanaceae; genus Solanum; species Solanum lignicaule. The sequence goes on along the minus strand of JAJOOF010016700.1, from coordinate 4,213 downwards.
GGTTTTAATCATGGATTTGAACTATTAACATGTGGTTAATTTAGGGATTAAGGTGGCCAACATGATCTTAGCTTAGATCTAAAATTGGTGCTTGAAAGAGACCAATATGAGTTGGTAGTTAGTTCAATCTTTGCGATTTAGTAGGTAGAATTGAAAATTACATAAATGAGACCGAAAGGAGATTTTATGAACTAGTGTTATATGATCGAAAGAATATTAACATTATTGAAGATGACCCAACATATATATGATTAGTTAGCTTTACTGAGATATGGAGTTTTACCCCTTTGCAATGTTTAATCCCCACGCCCCTAGAGTTAAATCGTATAGTAAAATTCTCTCTTCCTTAAGGATTGGGTTTAATTTGTGAACTTGAAATCGGTTGATTAAATTTGGTGGAATCATCAACCCATTTTCCTTGTTTGCTACATTAAAATTAATTGTATCTTAATTATTCCATTGAATCCTTAAACCCACACCACTCTCTGTGGGATTCGACCCCGATCTTTGTTGAGTATTTTTTATTGAAAATGATAACTTACTTTTATGATTAATTTTGAAGAGTTGTTTGAACGTTATAATCAACCAGCAGATGTTGATGATAATGTTGAGAATGAGGTAGCTGAGGAGACGGATGAGGATGACTTCTTGAGAGCCAATGAATAGGTGATAGAGGAGTCGTTAGTGCATGTGACAATGGAGAGATCTTGTGTGGAGACTTCTATAGTTGGTACTGGTGGGGTTTGTTCTTCATACTTCACTATTCCTCCCACTGATGTGTTGGGCACTGATGCCCTGGTTTATGCTACTGTGTTTCATGTTGTTTCAGTATTTTTCGGGAACTGATACTCGAGATGATGTTATCCCCTCCGATTCTCATATCAGAGTTCTTAACAAAAATAGCCTATCAAGGGGACCTTTTTCTCATTCTTCTCCTATATATACTTTTTAATACCATTAAGGACATTGCTAGATATTTTGGTGGGCTGAGGGCACACGTACCTATATTCCTTATTTTGGATTGTATTTAATTATTTTGAGATATTGTAATATTTTTGTTTTGTTTATGATATTTTAGTTTTTGTCCTCCTTTTATCTCTCTATGCAATGCCCTTTGATTTTTGGGTTGTGAAATGATTAAAGATGCTTGTATTTTTATTGTTGATATTCGAGCATCGATTTTGTCCAATATCAATTTTTTGGATTGTCTCGTGGTGAGAGATGTGTCTTGTGTGGATGTTACAAGAGAAAATCAGTATTTCTTTACTTTCAAATGATCTTTTTGATGCTTGTGTTGACTAGTTGTGTATTGATGTGAGTCTTACAATGAACATCACACGTGAGTTTCTTGATTTTGTAGAGTTGTATTATATGATTGTGTTTGAAGTACCATGTATGGTGAGGTCCTACTTGAAAACATGCTTGTTAATTCCTAGAATTTGCCTTGTTAGTTTAATTCTCTAACCTTGGTGAATGCAAGAAATTATATTGGGCGCAGATTTTGAGAGAAAACCCAAACTTCATACCTTTTGTGACTACCTTGTAAGGGTGTGCAACCATCTTGGAACCATTTGAGCCTAAACCATTTGTTGTCAACCTTGTTCAAACCTCTTGAACCAAATATGTCCCTAATTTATCACTTATAAATCATAAAAGCCAAAGTTGGAGTGTGGAAACAAAGAAGGAGAGAAAGCCAAGCAAAAGTTAGGAAAGAAAGGTGAAACTCGACCTTGAAGTTTGTTGCAAATAGAAGGAACCCCTTCTAATAAAAAATGAGTGTGAGAAAAAGCTTGAAAATGAAACGAAAAAGAAGGTTGTGATGAAATATAAGGGTTATCCAATAAATTAAGTGAAAAATTATGGTTTGAGTCTCCAAGTGAAAAGAATGAAAAGAACATTAGAAGAGGTGAAGATGAGTATAACAATGCTTTAAAAAGGGGAAGTCACTGAGAAAAAATGACCATACCTTTATCCTCAGCCCCATTACAAGCCTAAAATACCCTTGAGATCTTGCTTAAACTAGGTTTGATGATTGGAAAATATTGGAAAATTTATGGGATGAAGCTTGAATGTATTTCTCTTTTAGAGAATGAAAGTTGTATTAATTCCTAAGTTCTTTATTGATATTCTTTGTAAGAGCATGGAATCATCTTTGGTGTGAGGGCACTTAAATGCTTTTGTTGAATCATGGTTTTGCATTATTAGAGAGAATGAGTGAGCTTGAGCTTATATTGCTACCGGCTAATCATCATTTGAAGCTTCTTGAGCATCATTAACTTATTGCTACTTGTTAGTAGTCTTATAATGACACTTGCATGTTAACTCACATTGAGAAATGTTTAAACACCCTTGTTGAACTATTTGTGTTTTTGATTTACTTGAGGACAAGCAAAAGTTTAAGTTTGGGGTGTTGATGAGTGATAGATTTCCATTCATTTGAGGCTTTTTAGTTAAAAACTAGTGTGTTCAATGCCTATTTATGTCATATTCTAATGATATTTTGATATTTTGCAGATATGAAGGCTAAAGGACAAGGCAAGGATGGATATATGAAAAAGAGGCCAAAACATTGAAAGGAGTACAAACTCCAAACTGGTAGTCACCTAACGAGAAGAGAAGATTTCCCAATTAGCCAAACCTCGTTAAAGTTGACATTGTTCACAACTGAAAATATTAAGGCAAGTCAGTGGACTAAAGTGGAAATGGTGATTCTCCAAAGTCAATCGGGTGAGCTAGAAGTTCTATCGCCGAAGGTGACAAACTTTTGAGTAAAAATGAAATCTAAATGGGCGAACAAGGTGGTAATCGGTGTTCCGCCGAATGTGAAAAGCTAACTCGATCGAATTTGCCAACTGAGGTTCAAACACCTGAAGCCTGAAGCAAAAGAAAAGCGAGCTAAAGATCAAAAGGGGATGCACCAAACGTGTTAAGCGAGCCCAACTAATATCACCGAATAGGTCACACATGGAATTTCGGGCTAATTATGGGGAAACTATAAATATCCCAAAAGAGAAAGAAAATTTAGGTTTGAATATCATGTTTTTCGGAATACAGAAAAATAACTTAGATACTGAATTAAGTCTTTGTTTTGAGAAATAGACTTCTTAGTTTTGTGGTTTTCAAAAAATCTTGTAATTGACAATTGAGGATTGAAATTGAAGTGGGTGGTGAAGATTCTTGCTTAATGTCAACACACTAATCGTTGGTAACATCATAGGTATATTTTTTTCCTTTTTATGATGTGTAGCTAAAACCTCAAATCTAGGGGTGTGATTATGGAGTTGGATGTTGATTTAATCTAGTGGATTTTGTGCTTTTCTCTGTTTTATTGTTGTTCATCCACGGATTTATGCTATATAGCTTGGGTTAATTCATTGGTTAAGGTTGCAAACTTAATCCTAGTCTAGATCTTCGATTGATTGTCGAAAGAGATCAATTGAAGTGGGTAAATAACTTGATGCATGCAATTTAGGTTTGATTTCTATGGTTTACTCGAAAGAGAAATTATGGTTCACTTCTAGTTAACAAATCTACTCGAAAGAGATATTTCTGTAAGGTAATGGGTTGATTTGTGATTCACATAGATGAGACCGAAAGGAGATTCTATGATATGATGCTTTGAGATTGAAAGAAGATTAGTGTCATTGATGATTACCCATCTATCCATGTGTGTCTAGCACTATTGGGCAAGCACTTGTTTCCTTATTTGACATCATTACCAATCCACACACCCCTAGATAGTCTCTTACTTGTGAAACCCCTCTTTTTAGTTCAATTGTGATGATTGTTACCAAAACTTTGTTTGTAAATTTAGTGGAATCATCCACCCAATTAGTCTTATTACTACAAAGAGTCAGTTTATATTTTTCAGTTTCTAGTTGAATTCTTATCACTGAATCACTCCTTGTAGAATTCGACTCCGACTATTTGTTGGATATTTTTAGTGTTGATGATACGCTCAAATTACACCTCCTTACAGAAGTATAAGCGATCGTTATCAAGTAAAGAACCCAACTTGTAGGTTGGGATCGATCCCACGAGAAAAATGGTTTAGACTTTACTTTAACCAACAATTATATTCAATTAGTCAAATTATTTCCAGAAACAGGTAATTAAAGGGGGGTTGTGCTTGTGTAAAACAAATAGTAAGAACTTACTAAGTAATCAGAAATCAAACTCAACTTAGGTTGTTATCAAGATAAGAGAAATAACT
>JAJOOF010016699.1:0-27551 GCA_029582545.1 Solanum lignicaule | reverse complement strand
GATTCTAACTCTCATCTTTATTTAAAATTTATCAATTTATTACTTATAGAACTATATTATTGATTCATATAATAATTGTCTCAATAAAATGATGTTTTCAATGTTGAATTGATAAAGTCTTGCTTAAAAATAATAATTAAAAAAAGTATTTGAAAAAATCATTTATAAAAAAAATATTAAGGAATAATTTACATCTAAAAATTTAGAAAAATAAATAAATACAAATAAAATTTATTTAAATTTTAGGCCTCTAATTAAAATTTCGCTTTAGGCCTCGAATTATGTTGAGCCGCCCCTGATTAAAGTAAGTGTGTTGTGCCCTTTAGGTCTAAGCTAACCAAAATAACACAATTAAATAGATACCTTGATGGGGACCTTCGAGCCCCGGAGCAGGCAAACCCCCCAATTTGCCGATTTTCGTGTGCTATAATCCATGAATTTTTTAGTGATCCGGAATTCTGACGTCATTTTTGCCGAAATATTTCATGGACGTCCCAGAATGAAAACCCAGAAATTTAAACCAAACAAAAAAATAGACAGGGAAGGAAGTAGATACAATGACACCAACTTACTAGTAAATCAAATCACATTTCATATTTATTTATTTCAGTGCACTAAAAAAAATACCACAGAAATAAGAATACAATTTCGTGTAACGCTGGGCTGCTTAATGGAGTTTGAACTCATTGACCATCTCCAACATGACTTACATCTCGATCGGGCTATGAAACAATCTGGATAACCAACAAGTCTTTATTCTAATCAGTATGGCAAACATTCCATAGCAAGGCAGATGGAGAATACCAACAGCAAAGTACCTGCAATTTCAACATGAAGAGCACAAATAAGCATAAAAATCATAACACATCGCGTAAAAAGTTCTTAGGAGGTTGCACACATACCAAAGGGGAGCATATTGAGATGACAAATCTAGAAAGGGATACGGCCACCTGTTCCAACAGAAGTTAACAGTTTTTTTTTAGTAAAATGCATAAGCCTTAGATGAGTTAGGTGTCCCATAAGAACAATGGTCACCATGATCAAATGCAAATATACCTCAACGAGACAAAAATATGGAGGATCCACTGGAAAATGACAAAGACGCATGTCCAAAGAACAAAATATGCTATCCGGAAGAAAGGGAACCGCTGAAAAGGAAATAAGAATGAATATTAACTACGCTTAGATATGGATATTATGTAAATCTTAGTCAGTATGGAACTTCAAACTTACTAGACGATTTAGACACACATCACCTAGAAGGCAAATAGCATTGACAGAATGCATACAAACAGCCAGCTGCAATAACACGTAGACTATCAGATTAGGCAGAGGCAGATGTAGTATATAATACAACTGAAAAACCCAATACAAGGGGAAGAAGATCAAGGCTAGTATAAAAATGAGCTTCGTCAACTCTTGATGGCAAGAATATTTAGATAGTAAGCTGAAGATTACAACAGTTGGATAGCAATGCATAATTGCACCAAAAATCTTGTCCTTGCAGTAAATCCCATATCATTAAGAAGAATGATCAAGCTTGATTTCATTAACACTAGACCAGATGAGCCATGAATAGAAGCAAAGTAAAAAGAATACGGGACAATTAAGCAAAAAATATGGAACTAAAAGAAGATCAAGATAAGAAAGCAAAAGTAGTTCTCATACTTACAAAATGTAATTTGTAGTTTTTGTCAGTAAGGAACGGATAGATAAGGAGCCAAAAAACACAATCTGTAAGCACAACGGCACCTGCAGTCATCTGCAAATTATTTGGGGGAGGAGGAACAATTAGCCAAGTATCCATAAAACGCAGCATGAATAGTACTAAACCACCTCTATGACAAACAACACTAACTAGTGGCAACTATGCCTACCAAGGCCTAAATATGTTTGACTAGACTGAAAAGAACTAAATAATCAACATTTGTGACAAACGTGAGAAATTCTAGAAGATTCAGATTCTATATACTACATGGGAGTAGATAAACTCTCTGCGCCTTTACTTCAACAGCAAAAAGGAATGAAAAGAAAAAGAAACCGACATGACTGGTTGTAAAACTTGCAATCAAAGAGAACATACCTGGAAGACTATTTGCAAGGCCAGGCCGCAATAATCATGTGGCTCGCCATGGGAATTCAAGCCATTGGATACAATAAGTACGCTTGCATTTTCAGGAACTGGAGCAATGTAAGTGCCTCTCTCTGTATCAACACCATCAGTGCTAGCACCACTACCTCCCTTGCAAGATTGGAGACAGCCACGGATGGACAGTGAAGATCCTAGCTAGTAAATTTAGCTGAGAGCATTACCAACTTATATAAGAAATACAATAATCCGAAACTAAAAGGAACGAGGAAAGAAATGATGGGTAGTGTGAATGACAAATTCTTTAGCTATTTACTGAAGGATAACAAATAAATAGTCTGCCTTGCAGGGCATGGGAGTATTAATTCCTCCGTATTCCATCTTTTCACGCCTGTCCTTTCTAAAAGATGTGTATACATGAACCAAATTGCGGACAAATTTAACGATGGTCATAGATGATTAACATACCAAAAAGTAGACCGTAGCCAAGGTGAATGTCCACCTGTTTAGTACAAAAAGAGCAACAAAAAACAAAAGATAAGACGATCATAGCTATATCAAGAAAGTAGCTTGTTAGAATACATGGAAGTCAAAAGTGAAATTTATTAGACAGTGGTATCTTTAGATTTTGAAGTTACTGTTTCTGAGCTATTGAGTTTCTAGCGAGGTTGTTTGTGTCTTAAAAGGGAAATAATTGACATTATAGCAGTTCAAATCCTGGATCCGCTTCTGATTAACATCCACATAGTGTACACAAAACAAACTAATGCCAAGATGAAATATGGAGCAAAAGAACATGGAGAATATCCTTACTGAGTATAGAAATAAAGTATGCGTATGCCGTGGAGAACTACATCTGCAATGAGTAAAAACAGAAGTAGGGAGAAAACAATTAGTCTATAAGCAAGCAGCCAATTAGGATGGATTGCTTTATAACATGTCTTCCAAACATCATCTTTGTCCAAAAATGCTGCTTTCTTTTGCCCATTTTCTCTTCGGTGGCTTCTCGACTTTGAAGAACCATCATACTTCCATATAAGGAGAAGTGATACCACCATAGCTGCTAATATCAATATTGCACATATTAAGAATCTCCAGTTCAGCCAATAACTCAGAGTTGTTGTATCTATTGTCATAATTGGTGACCAAGTATGATTTGAAGATCCTGTTAAAAAGCGCATCGTAATTAAGTATTTGTGGCCAAGTTTCATTTACCAAAAGATTGATAGTTTCAAATTGCAGAGGCTATTGCAAGAATTTGCCAGAATATGTGATTTCAAATTGATGAAGAAATCATACTACTCTTGAAATTGAACTTTCTTTTCCCATTTTCTGCACAATAAAAGGAAAGTAGTTCCACTTTCCAACTTAAAACAGGACTTGTTTATCAAAACTATGTACTAGTAGACTTTTAACAAAGTGTTTTTGTATCACTATTTATTGAAAGAAACTGAGTATCTAGGGAAGAATATTGTATTACCATGAAGCAAGGGGTTTCAAGAAAGCTCTAAGGCATTCAATCTAATACTCTATCTGTCTCAATTTATGTGACTTACTTTCCTTTTTAGTCAGTGCAAGTCAGTGCAAAAAAGAATGATATATTTCTATATTAAGTAACAATTTAACTATAAAATATCTATTTTATCCTTAATGAAATGATTTATACTCACACAAATTTCTATCATTCATTTTGAATCACACTTTCTTTCTTAAATTATGTGTCGATTCAAACTACCTCACATAAAATGAGACTAAGAAATGGAGTATCATATTTTCGTTTAGAACATATTCTTCAGATTGGCGATTGATTACAATAAAGAAGAAGAAGAAACAAGGAAAAGTATAAAAGCTTTATTCAAGATTCGAAATAGTATAATAATATGAGAGAGACTGGCATTAAGAAGATAAAGATGCTCTTCTTCTCCAAAAGAATACACACAAATAGTACTAAAGATGAACAAACAACAGAGCTTACCCAGAAAATTTGTTCAAGAAACTGCCATTTTTGTGTTTCTTCTACTTTTGTGAGCTGAAAATGTGTTTTTATTGAAAAAGGACATGAGACCAAAGGGGTGGAATATGCGTGGTTTAAATTGTTAGTTGAGGATTAAAGTCATGGAAGTTATACAATTCAGAAATGACAACAATCACCATTAAACCACCACGTGGATCTCAATCTGGACCAATACATACTTATTTTCCAAACAATAAAATAAAAAATACACGCAACTCCGTTCCCTACGTCTCCTATTTCCTTCTAAGCTACTCAGTCAAATAATTAATCTCTATTATAATTTGTTGGTAATTGGTTTTCTTATTCGTTTTTCTATCAAAACATACCCTTTTTTCCGTCTTGCTTACTATTTGGACATTAATATACATATACATATATATATTTTTTTTTTTCATGTGATATTCAATACATATATTAAAATTCAATTAATTCAGATTCGTGCCCATGTAGACATATTAAATACTCTGTATTACTATACACAAAATTTGAATCGAAAATATGGAGACAGAAGTGGCCCTATCCTGTGCACAACATTCCTTCTAGATATTTTATATTGATTAATTATTAAATTTCATTGCAAAAAGTTATATCAAAATTTACATCTATTTTTATTTTTGTACTCTTGATTAAGCCAAAAGAAATTAAAAATGATGTAAAAAAAGATGGCGACAGTAATATTGTACCAACCGATAGACAGTTAAACGTCTCCGTCGGCTGTGATTAATTGTTTCATAACGAAGGAAAAGAAGAAACCTCATGCAATGTATTATGTTAGGATTTGTTAATTTTGTATCATTATAGAAAAAGTTACTTCTTAATAGAATTTCTTTTTTGTCGAACAAGGTCTTTTCATATTTAATTAACTTTTGATCAGAGTGGACTTACATAAATTAAATGTAATGTTTTATTTCTTGTGAATCTGCTTTTGATTGTAGAATGACCATTTTGTCCTTTTTCATAGCGTTTTCATGCTTAGATTGTATTTCGGGAAAGATTGGTTGTAACACAACAAAACTTAGAAAAAAAAAGGAAAAGAGACATTTTTTGCTACTGGTTGGTTTCTACATGTTCAATCCACAGGCTGAAGACGGCATTCGTAGAAAGAGGGTTGAATTTTTGGGAAAATTAAGTTTCAGTATCTCAATCTATGGTTGTTCAAGACGATCCATCAAATGATCTACAAGTTGTAGATGGGTCTCGTAGGTAGATCTCAGACTTAGTGAAATTTTAAGGTCAAAGTTTGGTTCTACGATTAGGGTCTACGGACCGTAGGAAGTCCTACGGACCATAGAAGAGTCCCGTCAAAAGTTGGGTGGTTTTAAGGTCCAGTACTTGATCTACGGTTGACCAGTACAGACCGTAGAAAATTTGTACGTTCCGTAGGTCACACCCGTAGACCAGTTCCGACAGTTATTTCTTAATGACTTTAGGTCTTTTTCTAAATGTTTTAAGCCTATACCATGTCGTTTTTGCCTTCATCCTAAGCCCTATATAAAGACTTTAAGTCCTAAATTTAACCACTTCAAACTCATTCTCCTATTTCCCCAAAACCCAACCAAATTCATTCTCCTAAGTTACCTCTCAATCTAAGGAAGAAGAAGAAGCTAGGGCTCACTCCAAGGTCTTCAATTTACCATTCATATTGAACTTTGAGTAGCAAGATATGTGGGTATTCACCCATGGAGCTCATTCCTCCATGAGGTTCCCAAGGTTTTGAATATTGATCAAATCAAGATTCTTTTTAATTCTCCATGGGTCTAATGACAATGGACAGATGGTGTTTGGCCAATTTCAGATTCAAAAAATAAAAAGAAACGAAAGGAGATTATATGGGATCCCCCGTAAGGATGGGATGTTTTTGTCTTTTTGAATAGATATAGGTGTTCCACTGATGATCTATGATTCATGGCTTCATTGTTATAAGTCCAAGTATCCATCCTCAACTTTTTTCATTTTCGTTATCTCATATAGGATAGCTTGATATCCTCTTATTGAGTACTAGGGAGGGTTAGATCACCTTTGTATACTCCCTCAAATCATTGTGTATTTTTGTTGAAGATGAATAAATTGCAATCTTTTTGAAAAAAAATAAACCTTCTATTGCACGATTTAACGTAATTACATGATATTTAGTTGAAATTATATGAACTCATACATGTTTTATCACTTTCAATTATGAAATTTATGAAGAACCCATGAACCTATGAACTATGAATTTTGAAAGGTTATGCATGTCCCGTGATAATGATGTTTATGATGATAAGGGTTCTTTTAGTTGAAAGTATCGATGTTGTTGTGAAAGGGTTTTTGACATTTTCAAATATGATTATGATTGTGAAAGATATTTCTCAAATATAAATTCATATTCGTGAAAGGTTTTCTCACTTATGCTTGAATTGTGTTTAAGAAGCTATTTTATATTTTGATTTTGAAGATGTGGATTGGTATTGATCATTGTTTTTCCTATGTTATAATTATAATTGATTTTTTTAATCTATTTTGTTGGAATTTAGACTTAGAACCGAGAGGGCTTGAGGTTGAGGCTCAAATAGGGTAGTATCTAGTAGCAACCTCTAGTCCCAAACTACGTGCCCCCGTAGCATTGTCCTAAATGACCCAGCTAGTGGATCCACTTTAGCAAAAGATGTTGTGTACGGATTCTACTTTGGAAATTAGAATGCCTTTTTTTTCGGTATGAGAGATATACCAGATTCCATGACATAGCTCTGTGTTGAAGTTGAAGAAAGCTGATGATTGGAGCATGTCAAAGGAACAAGTCCAAGGAAGCGTGTTTACTGCTGTAGAGTTACAACCATACTAGGACTAAACTACTAAATCCTAACTTATGTATGACTAAGGTGATGTATCATGTGTGGGGTTAAAGTCGACTAGGATAAGGTGTTTTACTTATAGTAGTAATACTACTCATGTAAATAATATATTTCTATTGTAGTAGCACTCCTAGTGTAGATAGTATAAGACTCTTCTCCTATATAAGGAGCATGTACTCAACATTTTTCATTATCAATACTATCTTTGATTTCTCTATACTTTACATGAGAATTCTACATGGTATTAGAGCATTAATGCCTTTTCAGTCTTTAACGTATTAGATCTAAAAATCAGAAATAACCACAATAACGAATTGCAATGGCGTCTTCTACCAACACCCTATCAACCTCCCCACTTCACCATCTTATTGCGTCTTGTTCCATTTAAGTCAAGACAATAAATTATCTCATTTGAAGAACACAAATGTCTCAGTTGATTCAAGTGATGAGATTAACATACTTTATCACAAAGAATGAACCAACTAAAAGTACTCATTCCACTGGACATACTATTGAGAGAGATGTAGCAGTTGAGAAGGATGCAGAAGACAACAACAATATTGATGATTGGGAGGAGAAAGATGTGTTGCTAAGAAGATGGATCTCAGACACCTTGATAGAAGAAATCATGTACCTGATTGTAGGCTGATCAACTGCCAAAGAGATGTGGGAATGCTTTGAAGAAGCTTATCTTCAAGCAACGAAAGATAAAAAGTTCCAACTCAAACAATAACTGCAAAGTGTTAGGCTAGGTGTAACACCCTATATTCTCCATATGCTGGTTCTATTCATATGACACCTGGCATAGAATTGTCGTATATGTGAGTGACCAAGTTTCATATATGAGTAGTGATGGTTTGAATTTAGATCGGAAGGTGATGTGATGCCCACACGTTTCAGCGGGTATATGTCTAAGTTAACCTCGATGGAAGTGTTTAAACTTGAAATAGTAAGGTGGCATTTGAGTTTACAGTTCAAACTGAAGTATTAGGTTAAACCAAAATAGAGTAAGATTTAGAAAATTGAATAAAATAAGTGAGTTGCTTGCTTGACTTAACGAAGATAGTAGGTGACAAGTAGGTGCATCACCTACTTATACTTATTGACCAGCCTAAAGAACCAAGTAGGTGGATCACCTACTATGACTCTTTTGACCAGATTGTTGGGCCAAGCACACTACTACCTACTTGCATTAATTATGGTCCAAATTGAGTAGATAGATAGATAATTGATAGCAAGGCCCAACAAGGGTTGAAGTCCTCAAAGGTCCAAGTTAAAAGGCCAAGTAGGTGGGTCACCTACTTAACAATATATGGCCCAAAATTGTCTAAGAAAGTCGGCGAATGCACCTCTCTTTAAAGGGATAAATATCAGATCCTTTGCTTCATTTTTAACTTGTAAAATTTCAGGTTTATTAAGTTTCTCTCTTGGTCTTTCTTGGCTTCACACAACAGCCCTAAAACACCTTAGGGTTCTCTAATATTGTCCCCCTTTTCAAGTAAAAGTTTGAAGGAGAGTTTAAGTTCTTGAAGTACAAGTTTAGAGGATAATTTTTGCAGAAACTAAGGTAAGACTACTACCCATTTTCGCCTCTCTTTAAAAAAAAGTTTGGGGAGGAGAATTTTGGATATATTTGTCAAGAACTCATGGATGGTGATGAACCCTTGAATTCAATATTCTACTATTATGTTGAAGGATTTTTGGGGATTGATAGTGGTTGCCTTATGTATATTGTTGTTGGGGGCAGATTGGGTATCTTGGCAAATGATGTATGAAGTTGTATTAATATATAGAAGAAGCGTATGGTGATTCACCATTTATGTAAGGTTTGTATGGGCCTACTGTCCGTCAAGTGTTTAGCTACTGTTTTATGAGGCCCTTAATGTGATTAGCTTCTAACATTAGTTTAATCATGACCTACATTGTAGATTAACACAAAAAAGGGAGGCTGAATCGTGATAGTTGTATTGGTCTGAAAATAAGGTATGGAAGGCTATTCGATTCCATATTCCTTGGCATGAAATCTGATATTTGCGATAAATAACAATGAAGTGAATTTCCTAAGTTCTATTCATGATAAAGGAAAAATAGTAGCGGCGTACGATCTCCAATATGGATAACAATATTTTCACCTCTCCTTGGTGTGTCAAATTACTTCCTTATATGTTCATTACTCTACATTTGGGTAATTATCCTCCTCCTATGTGCTAGTATAGAAAAAGTATTTACAAAATCAAGCTTGGTGAATTCTCCCCGTAGTCAATTGAAGTCAATTGTGTCATTTAATCTCATAAATAATACATTGATGTTACATAGCTCCTTACGTCATTGTTACTGACATGAAGTTATTATTTTCATTTCTTCTACTACTAGTCCGTAGTTCAAAATCTCAAAAATGATTATGACCACCAAAACAACAATCTCAAAGATTAAAGAAACTAAGTGAAGCAATATGTATATTTATGGGTTGCAACCCAGGGGAAAATGCCTGGCATGGGTTGATCGCAATTGGTATACAAGGGTGGGAGCTCAGGGGCGAAATCCTAGCATGGGCCGATCCTAATTTGTGTAATTATGAAGACATCATCCTAGGGGTTAAAATTCCTAGCATGGGTCTTCTTCTACCAGTGATCAGCTGGTCATTTGTATCACATACCTTATAAAGATTATAAAGCACATAGAATTAAAGAAAATAATGTAACATACATGATCCCACAAGAGTAACAAAGGTAGTCTTCTATTCTGATCTATGCACTTATTATTGATACTTGATTTCATTTGAGCCCTTGTTTTACTTATGCTATTGCCTTACATATTTAGTACATTTTTTTGTACTGACGTCCCTCGGGGAGGACGCTGCATTTCATGTTGCAGGAACATGTACTGCAACTAGTAGACCTCCTAAGTAGGAGCACACGGCACTTCGCTATGTTTGGTGAGCTCTAGGTTGATTCGAAGCTTTAATGAGTCCTTGGTAGATTCATTTAGGTAATGTATTGTAGTTAAGGGTAAGGCGGGGTCGGGTAGCTGTCCGTCTCAATGTGATTGAGGTGTGACACTAGGAGCCATAATATATTAATGAATATATTAAGGAATTCAAAGGCATAAGTGATGGCCTTGCAACCATTTACAAGCCTATGGATGAATATAGCAAATTAATTAATTTTGCTAGAGGCCTAAGTCTTAATTACAAGACCTCTAGGACTATCATGCTCGGTAATACACCATATCCCACTCTTAATCAATTTGTTAATCCTCTCAGGAGTTTTGATATGAGGGAGGATGAAGAAGAAGTGCCACAACAAAATCATAACATGGTATTCTCTGCCCAAAGGGGCAGGGGAAGAGGAAACAATAACTTCAATTCTAGATGAAAAGGCTTCAAGCCTGCTATGCAAGAAACATTATCATTCCTCAATTCCCATTAAGATGGACTGACATCGAATTCCCTAAAGGCACGAGAGAACTAACAAATAACATATGCTTACTATGCATACAACTATGAACATTTTAAAAATGTGAGAAGTTCATATCAGATGTAGCGTTACGAACCAACATAAGTAGACCCAAAACATATATTCAAGACTTGGCTATTGAGGCCACAACTTGTTAAGAGACAATACACAATTGACATTAGTCTACAAAGCCTCTAAAAGATTGAAAACCTTAGTTTAGGGCGGGACAAGGCCCCACATTACCCTTAACTATCATGCAATAATAAAATAGGTGTCAAAGACTCGGTAAGCCCCGAATCAACCTGGAGCCTCACCAATAGAAGTTGAGTACCTGTGCTCCTACTAAAGAGGTCTACTAGGTGGAGTAAATATGCCTGCATCATGAAATACAACGTCCCCCGCGAGGGACGTTAGTACGAAAAAAATGTACTGAGTATGTAAGGCAATAACATATGTAAAACAAGGGCTCAAATGAAATCAAGTATCAATGTATAAGTGCATAGATCATAACAGAAGACCATCTTTGTTTACTCTTGTGAGATCATGTATGTTACATTCTTTTCTTAACTTTTCTGTACTTTATAATCTTTGTAAGGCATGTGATACAAATGACTAACTGATCAGTGGTAGAAGAGGATGACCAATGCTAGGTATGTTAACCCATGGGATGTTGTCCTCATAATTACAGAAACTGGGATCAGCCCATACTAGGCTTTTGCCCCTAAGCTACTAATCTTCTATACCAAGTAGAACACCTTTATTTGGTGTGGGGTCATATGACACCGGATTACATGATTTAGCTCTCATGATCTATTTCGGTTAATGCCTATTCCCATCATGTGAGATGTGCATTATGATTTCTTGAGAAGTTCTATGAAGTGTGTGTGGTAGTATGGGATGCTATCCATGCATTGCACGAGTAGGCTTTGAGAGGGCTATAGTAAGTTCACTAATGTCTTAATGACTAATGTATGAATGTGCTCTTAATGAAGCTAATGAAAAATGTTGACTTAAATGTCTAATGTAATGATGCATGCTATACTTGGATTGTATGATGAGTTACTTCCTTGTCATGACTTAATGAATATGAATGTGCCTTGTCTATGGTGGCTCCAAAGGAGTACTTAGTGTGAGTAGTAGTATGGGATGCTACTCATACATTGCACAAGTATGACTTAGGGTTGTCTAAGATGTTGGTCCTAATGTGTTGATAAGACTTATGAAATGTTTATGTCTCTTATGTACGAGTATTGTGTAAAGATGGAAAGGTTGAATGGCAAGTTCACTTTTGGTGACCTTAATGTGGTACTTTAGTGTGGATGATGGTATGGGACTCTATCCATACATTGCACAAAGTATACCTTGAGGGTTACTTGAGGTGAAGGCTTAATGTGAAGGTAATGGTTTATATGTTGATTATACGATAATGTGAAGAAATGACTTGTATGTTGATTATGTCTTATATTATGCCTCTTATACTCATGTTCATGAAGGTTTTCTCAAATTGGCATAAAACATGATTTCCAAAGAAAATGTCCATTTTAAGCATGGTTTTGCATGGCTATCATACATGGTACTTTATGTGCTAACCCATATTTCTTCATTTTCTACCTAAGTGTAGGGTTTGGAGATTGAATGTTCTATACTTGAAGAATAGGTTTCTAAGGAGCTTGGAGATGAAGACTTGGTGAGTCCTCATAGTTTCGAGGACGAAACCCACTATGTTCCCTTTGTGTCTTTCATTGTATGTTTTAGAGTCTTTGTATGGGCTATGTCCCAAAGTTGTATTCAAAGTATTAGATGGTTTGAGACATAGGATAGAAAGTCTTCCGCTTGCTTTTTATGAAAAATGAGTTCGATTGTAAAGAAAATTTTTTAATTCCGCCTTATTTTCCTATGTTCTTATGTTCAAGAATGCTATGAGGCTTGTATGAGACCCCTTCAGGGTCGAGTATGCCGTGTCGCATCTAGGGGTAGTCTTGGTTCGTGACAAACATGGTATCAAAGCACAAGATTTTGGAATGGTTTTAGGGTGTCTCAAACCACATCTAGTAGAGTCTTGTTCATATTGTGAAGCGCACCACATTTATGAATAGGAGGCTATTGGATGTTAGGAAAGTCTCACTTCTTCATTCTTCAAGTCGTGCCATAGAGTTTGACTCTATAATATCTCTCTCTTATTCCTTATCCGATGGTCTTTAGAGTATGACCACTTGAAAGGCTTATGCTAGAAGGAGTGAGAGAGGAAGGTTGGTTGTGATGCCAATTATGGCTACGTGACTTGTTAGATTTTAGGTGATAGATTGTGATGTTATGAATGGGTTACTTTATAGTTATGAATATTGTATTGAGGTTCCTATGCTGTTTTTCATGTTAGCCTTAGTTGGGTTTACTCCTAAGTGGGGGATAGTATGTTGAATAGTAAGAGTTATAGTTGAGGGTGCTAATTGGCGTAGGCCAAGGGCTAATGAGAAGTCCCAATATCCTCATCCTCTTTCTTTCTATTCCTATTCAAGCTTGAGACCTAGAGTTCCTTGTAATTTGTATCATGATTTGGAGTCATGTGTGAATATGTGTTTCCAATGTCTCCTTATGTTATGCATGTTCTTGATGAATTCATGTTTAAATGAGAAAATGAGTTTTATGATTCATGTTCCTCATGTTGATGTGCATTTAGTATGAGTTGTCTATATGCTTCATGAGGTGAATTGTTGAACATGCTTAAATGTGCTTTTGAGAGTAATTGCATATTTTACCTAATGATGTTGTGATGAGCATGATTTGAGTTGGAGAAGGAAGTTCCTCCAATGAAATGAGAAATGTTGAAGTTTTTATGCATAATGGGATTGTAGATGTAGTTCCTACTTTCTTGTGTTGCATTGAGCTTATTGATGTGGAGTTGATGTTTCCTCCAAGTTTTGTGCATTGTTTATAATGTTGCATGCATGATGGGCTGCTAGTCTTGAGTCATTAACGCCTTAATGTGTTTAAAGTTTCATTCGAGGACGAATGTTCCCAAGTGGGGGATAATGTAACGACCCGTAAAATGAATAGGTGAAACTAAAGCCTAACGTGTGTGTGTTTGAGTTGTTGTGAGGTTTGAAGTTGTAAAATGATGTCCAGGGATATGGTTAAGGTGTTTAGGGGTTAAAAGTCAAGGTATGACTCCCCAAGGACCACCCTAAGGGTCCTTGAAGAGGACCCTTAGCATAACCCCCAGACCCCAAGGAAACTTGGAAGTTTTCAAAAGTTTGGTGACCTACGGAAATGGACCACGCCCGTAGGTCCATCCACACCCGTGGATGGCCTCCGTAGGTCATGCCCCCTAATGACCACCCTCTGACCCAGACCACGGAGGGATAGGATGGCCTGTGGTCCCATCCACGGTCCGTGGTCCAACACATATTTTTGTGGTTTGGTTCGGCTAAGGGGAGGGTGGTTTGGTAAATTATTTTTATGATTTATTAAGTTGAGGGACGGTTATTTTGGGTTAATTATGGTATTTTAAGTGTATTAAAAGTATTAAACTCTATTTTCCAATTCATTATTTCAAAACCCAAATTAGAAACCTCCCCTCCCCTCCAAAAGTTCTCTCTCTAGAAACCTCCATTGGAGGTGAAGGATTCAAGCTTCCAAGGTCAAGACTTCAAGTTTTTCAAGTGATTTTCATGGAGTTCTTCCATAAAAGGTATGGTAGTCTTCATCCTTGACTTAGTTTCTTTCAAGGAGCCAATTTCAAAGTTGATTTCAAGTCTACAAGTTTTCTCCAAAAACCCTAGTTTTCTATCTATGCATGGGTTTGATTCCAAACGTTTTTCAAAGGCTTTATTGCATTAAATTATGAATGAATTGTGGATTTAAAGATGAATTACGATGATTTCTTCCTTGAACCCATGTTTTCCCCCAAATTCCTAAATTGTGATATGTGATTGGGAATTGATTGATTATGGAAGTATGTTGATTTGTTTATGTTTATATTGGATTAATGATTGAATCATGTTAATTTCCTTATCTATTGTAGTATATTATATTTATGGGTTGATGTTGGTTCATAACCTTGAAAGGCAAGTTCATGAAGGAGCTATAAATGACGATGATGTGTAGTATGTATATGTGATCTCGATGAAAGTGTTATGATCATGATTAGAATGTAATTGTGTTATTATTGAAAGTATATTCTCAATTAACACTCATGAATGATGATGATAGAATGTGAAGGGTTTCTATAATGTAATGTTATATCTTAAGGCTTAGACATCCTCTTCTTGTATAAATGAAAGTAATGTGGATTGATGTAACTTGAATTGGTAGGCTTAAGGCATCCCTTTCTTGTATTGATGAATGTGATCATGAATGAAGTATCTTGAATTGGTAGGCTTATGCATCCTCTTCTTGAATGAATGAAAGCATTGTTGATTGTTGTAATTTGAGTTGGTAGGCTTAGGCATCCTCTCTTGTGTAATGAATGTGTCTTACTAAATGAATATGAATCGATAGGCCTATGGAATTCCTTTCATAAATGACTAATGAATGTGTCTGGACTTGATGAATATGAATCGATAGGCCAATGACATTCCTTTCATAAATGAATGATGAAGTATTCTAGGCTATGTCTTGAACCGGTAGACCTAGTGTTGGCGGCCCTTTATGATGAGTCTAGAAACTAATGTGATGATAAACCTTGAATTGGTAGACCTAGTGTTGGTAGCCCTTATATGTGTGAAATGATGACCTTGTATCGGTAGACTTAATGTTGATGGTACCCTTCTTGGAAAGTCAATGAGCTATCCTTAATGTACCTTGAATCGGTAGACCTAATCGTGGTGGCGCTTTCTTGTGTAATGTTATTTGGGTCGATAGGCCTAATGTTGGTAGCCCTCTCAATTACAATAATGTTAATGTGAATGAAATACTCTATGGGAATGGAGGCTAAGCACCAAGTGGATATGGTAAGATGGAAGTTCTCCCTACATTATGCTAGATTTCAATGAACATCTTTCTTATCCCATTACTATGTGCCCACATAGGATATTAGCTAGTGGATTCCATCCAAGCTAAAATGTTACTAGTTCTACCTTAGGTAAGTAGAACACCTTTCTTCGGTGTGGGGTCATATGACACCGGATTCCATGATTTAGCTCTCATGGTCTATATCGATTAACGCCTATTCCCATCAAGTAAGATGTGCATTATGGTTTCTTGAGAAGTTCTATGAAGTGTGGGTGGTAGTATGGGATGCTATCCATGCATTGCAACAGTAGGCTTTGAGAGGGTAATAGTAAGTTCTCTAAGGTCTTAATGACTAATGTATGAATGTGCTCTGAATAAATCTAATGAAGAATGTTGACTTAAATGTCTAATGTAATGATGCATGCTATACTTGGATTGTATTATGAGTTACTTCCTTGTCATGACTTAATGAATATGAATGTGCCTTGTCTATGATGGTTCTAAAGGAGTACTTAGTGTGAGTAGTAGTATGGAATACTACTCATACATTGCACAAGTATGACTTAGGGTTGTCCTAGATGTTTGTCCTACTGTGTTGATATGACTTATGAAATGTTTATGTCTCTTATGTATGAGTATTGTGTGAAGGTGGAAAGGTTGAATGGTAAGTTCACTTTTGGTTACCTTAATGTGGTACTTTAGTGTGGATGGTGGTATGGGACGCCATCCACACATTGCACAAAGTATAGCTTGAGGGTTACTTGAGGTGAAGGCTTAATGTGAAGGTAATGGTTTATATGTTGATTATGCAATAATGTGAAGAAATGACTTGTATGCTGATTATGTCTTATATTATGCCTCTTATACTCATGTTCATGAAGGTTTTCGCAAATTGGCATAAAACATGATTTCCAAAGAAAATGTCCATTTTAAGCATGGTATTTGCATGGCTATCATACTTAGTACTTTATGTGCTAACCCATATTTCTTCATTTTCTACCAAAGTGTAGGGTTTGGAGATTGGATGTTCTTTACTTGAAGAATAGGTTTCTAAGGAGCTTGAAGATGAAGACTTGGTGAGTACTCATAGTTTCGAGGACAAAACCCACTATGTTCCCTTTGTGTCTTTCATTGTATGTTTTAGAGTCTTTGTATGGGTTATGTCCCAAAGTTGTGTTCAAAGTATTAGATGGTTTGAGACATAGTATAGAAAGCCTTCCACTTGCTTTTTATGAAAAATGAGTTTGATTGTAAAGAAATGTTTTAATTCCGCCTTATTTTCCTATGTTCTTATGTTCAAGAATGCTATGAGGTTTGTATGAGACCCCTTCGGGGTCGAGTACACCGTGTCGCATCTAGGGGCTAGCCTTGGGTCGTGACAGTTACAATGCAATTACGATAAACCCTTTTAGCTACAATAGACTCACAAATTGGTGTAGACACTTCGAATGGCTTCACTAATAATTCTTGTATTTTTTGAACTTCCCTACAATCAGTGGAGTAACATATGATAATGTAGACCTCGGATCAATTAATGCATATACAATATGTGAAAATATGGACAATGTACCTGTAACCACATCCGGCGAAGCTTCGAAATTTTGTCGATCCCTATAGCATATGTGCGATTCTAAATTCTACTAAAATTAGTTGCTCCCCTAGCTCCTCTCCCACAACTAGTGGGAATCTGTCCCCTACCTAAAGAAGGTGCTGATGATGATGATGCAGTAACTGATCTAGTAGGTTATGTCACACCACCCATGCACTTTTGAGGGCAATTTCTCATCATATGACCCAGTGTACCACACGAAAAATAAGC
Organism: Solanum lignicaule; assembly: GCA_029582545.1. NCBI lineage: Eukaryota > Viridiplantae > Streptophyta > Magnoliopsida > Solanales > Solanaceae > Solanum > Solanum lignicaule. The sequence goes on along the minus strand of JAJOOF010016699.1, from coordinate 10,393 downwards.
ATTTGTTCCAAACCAACATGCACCTAAATGATTTCTTCCACATTGTTTACAACATTGTTGAGGAAGTCTCCCTTGACTCATACTTCCCTTCTTTTGGTGCCCCGTTGTTCGTGAACCTTGGCTTTCACCTCTTTGCCAAAACTAATTGCCCCTAGACTCTTGAAAACGAGCTGGGGCACTAGCTGTAGAGTAGGAAAATGAAGGGCTAGGTGGTCTATTAAAGAACGGAGGCCTAAACTCACCTTGAGATGGCATAAACTTTCCCGTGGATTTGGCTCTCTTGGACTGCCCTCTTTCCAACTCTTAGGTCCTTCTTTTTTGACTTTGATCCTCCAACTTTTGTGCAAAAGCTTACATTCTTGCTACATCCATGTCTTATTCAATGAAGCAATGGTACAATCTCTAACTAGATACAAATCCAATCTATCCACGTATCAATGAACTCTATCCTCCATAGTAGCTACAACATTAAGAGCGTACATGGATAATGAATTAAATTGGAGACTGTACTGCCCCACGCTCCTATTCCCTTGGTGGAGATTTAAAATTGATGTTCACGGGCTTCCCAAATCTCTAATGGTAGATAATGGTCAAGAAGCGCCTTTTTAAAATCTTTCCAAATAATTGAAGGTGCACCTGTACCACTAGATTGTTTCCAAGCTTCGTACCATAAAATGGCCATCCCCTTTAATCTATATACTGCTAGCTCAACTGCTTCTTTATTCGATACATGCATAACATCCAAAGTCTGCTGGATTTGATTGATAAAGTCTTGGAGGTGTTCATTAGGATCTGACCCAATGAATGATGGAGGGTCCAAATTAATAAAATCACGTATCCACACACTAGTAGCCCTATCTACACCTCTAGTACCTACAATTGGACCCTCTTTCCCTTGGCCAGTAACTATACGAGTCAATTAATAAACCACATTCTTTAAATCTTCCTATGTAGCATTAACAGGGGTTCTTGAGGTGCTGCTTCCCTTCTTAGATCTCTTGGAGATGGAGGCGTTGGTGAAGTCTGTGATAGAGACTCATCTTGAGCCTCACTTTGTTCAGCACACGTAGGTGGTGATTGGCTGGTCCCTTCTCCAATAACCACATCTATTTGCTTACCTGTACATTTACTCCTTCTCGTAACCGACATATTTACTATAATAAAGAAATTCAAAAGTTAGATATGATTCACCTACAACATTGGTTCTATTTCACGATCTATGAATTGAAAGAAAAGAGACATCTCCTAAATGTCCCGTAGCTTCTTGCCTATAGATGTGGTGCACAACACATCCATAAGTAAGACTCTACATAGACAGGGCTTTGTAGACTTCCTAGGATGACCAATTTCCATTAAGATGGACTGTAACCTGATGCTCGAAAGAACCAACATATAACTTGTGCTTACTATGTATATAACTATGACAATTTTTAAGTTGTTACAAGTTCATATAGGATGCAGCGATACAAACCAATACAAGTAGAGCCAAAGCTTATATACATGACTTGGCCGTTGAGGCAAAAACTTGTTAAGAGACAAGACGCAACTGAGCTATATATATTAGTCTACAAAGCCTCTAAAAGATGAAAAAAAAAACCTTAGTTTAGGGCGGGACAAGGCCCCACCTTACCCTTAACTATCATACAATAACAAAATAGGTGTCAAAGACTCGATAAGCCCCGAATCAACCTGGAGCCTTACCAATAGCAGTTGAGTACATGTGCTCCTACTAAAGAGGTCTACTAGCTGGAGTACATGTGCCTACAACTTGAAATGCAGTATCCCTCGTGAGGGACGTCAGTACCAAAAAAATGTACAGAGTATGTAAGGCAATAACATATATAAAACAAGGGCTCAAAAGAAATCAAGTATCAATATATAAGTGCATAAATCAGAAAGGAACACCACCTTTGTTTACTCTTGTGGGATCGTGTATGTTACATTCTTTTCTTTACTTTTCTGTACTTATAATCTTTGTAAGGCATGTGATACAAATGACGAGTTTATTAGTGGTAGAAGAGGATGACCCATGCTAGGTATATTAACCCCTGGGATGTTGTCCTCATAATTACATAAATTGGGATCGTCCCATGCTAGGCTTTCGCCCCTGATCAGCCACCCTTCTATACCGATTGGGATCGACCCATGCTAAGGATTTTCCCCTTGGCTGCCACCCATAATTATACAAATTGATTCACTTTGTTTCTTTAATCTTTGAGATTGTTGTTTTTGTGGTCATAATCATTTTTGAGATTTGAAACTACGAACCAGTAGTAGAATACATGATAACAATAACTTTAAGATGGTGACAATTACATAAAGAGCTATGTAGCATCAATGGATTTCTTATGAGCTTACATATCACAATTGACTTCAATTAACTAAAAGGAGAATTCACTAGACTTGATGTTGCAAACACCATTCCTATACTAGCACATTGGAGGATAATTACACAATTGTGGAGTAATAAACATATAATGAAGTAATTCGATACACTAGGGAGAGGGGAAAATATTATTAGCTATATTGGAGATCGTACACTGACACCATGTTTCCTTTACTAGGAATAGAGCTTAGGAAACTCACTTGGTTGATATTAATCACAATTATCAGATTTCATGCCAAGGAATAGGAATCGAATAGCCTTACATACCTTGCTATACAATTCAAAAAGTATTACTTAAGAATTTTCTCTTCGTATTACTAATCTACAACAAAATAAGTTGTAAGACTAGTATTAGTAGCTAATCAATCAATATGAGCTACTTGATGTCACGACACAGACCGTCGTGATTGGTACCCACACTAACTCTCCAATGGGAGAACCACTACTACAACCCAAACCAAGCAACTAAACCAAAACTAAGACATTTAAGTTACAGAAGCAAGTTAAATACTAAGGAAATAAATAGGGAGTTCCCATAAACTCCAACAAAAGTCTAACAACGAACTAAACAATGCGGAAGAAATAACCTAGAACCTGAAAGTCAATGTACCAAAACATCTAAAGTTCAACAAGTTTAAACAAGAAGGGATGCAACCCCAATCTAATGAACTAATCAACTAACTAGAACATAGTCTAAGTCCGGAAATGGTGGACATAGACAAAAGAGAACCCATGGCATCCCGAAATAATTGGCTCACCCTTGAATTTGAACGATCACTGATCTCCTTAGCGAGGTCTGTCAGTAGCTGCTTGAAGATGCCCTGTACTTAACAAAAATAAGAGCAAGTGCAGTATCAGTACACAACCATAGTGTACTGGTAGGATCACACGGCTATCCCACTAAGTGTAACATACATAAGTAAAACAACAATATAATCACATGCATATATCAAACATATAAAATATCATCAACATTTACGAACAACGAACAACTTCATATGTCTCAAAATACACAATTATGACAAGTCATTGGTCCTCTCCTGGAACCCAAGCCTAAACAGTTAGCATACCAGAACGTGGTAGCCGATCCAATGATTATGCCAGAACGTGGTAACCGATTCCATAATTATGCCGAAACGTGGCAACCAATCCGAGTTAGTTATGCTGGAATGTGGCAACCGATCCATTCAATACACCAAAATCACAATCATAAGTATATCCTCAAGATCATACAATTAAGTGATGATTTTATGGTAACCATCATTCATCTATCTCATTTACAATAAGTATGATCAATAATGCAACATTCATATACATACATGTATCATAATGAAGCAAGAACAAACATACATCACACAATCATAGAATCACAACCATCGCCTACCTCAAAACAAGCTTGAAACCCTAAGAAACTTGATCCTTCCCTTTTCGGATTCGTTCCTCTTGTTCTTGGTCTACCAACAATCAATACAATACGGGAATCAATAAACAATCACTAATTACCCTAATTACTAACAATTCTATGAACCCTGTATCATACCCATGATCCCAATTATCCAATTTAGGGTTGTTTCCACCATAGAATCTATAACAAAACCTTCCCCCATCAATATTCACCCCTTCTATTATGTTATATGGATTGAAAACAGATTAGGGGAGTGAAAAGCTTACCTTTAGCCTCAAGAATGGTGAAAAATGAGTAAGAGTCACATGAGGTTTGTTCTTTAGCTCTAAAAGTCGTAAAGTGCATAATAAGGTCATTTAGGGGTTTATTAACGACCTTAAGTCGCGTCGAGCCCGCCACAGCGGCCCTCATCCCGTTGTAGCTTCCCCGCCAGAGCAGCCACAACCCCGCTAAGGCGGGTTGCTCGAACCAGTGAGCCATTTAAAGAGTTCCAAAATCCCCATTTCACAACACACCTCTGACCCACGACGCTCAAAAAATACCCTTCACGCTAAGATCGATTCCGGGAGTTCTACTCACCCAAATTCAATTTCGTAAAGTCGTACGGATTCCTTAACGAGTTATCTAACTACTCATGTAATCTAAATCATAAATAAATCATCCGATTGTTACCAGATTTCTCCACACCTTATAGACTTCGATTTCGTCCAAATCTGGACAAGGTTGAAAAAATCCAAATACTACGAAAAAGTTTTTCAACCCCAAATTTTCCCCCGTTGGCATTTTTATAACGACGGCAACATGAATGTACAATAGATACCAATTTACCATCACTCGTCCCCGGGTGACAAAACTTAGGAAAAATAGGCAAAGGAAAGAATGAAGTAGTACCTGAATCGACGAATAGTTTTGGATACTTGTCTCGCATGTCCCTCTCAGCTTCCCAAGTAGCTTCCTCAACTGGACGATACTTCCATTGAACTTTCACAGACTTAATCTCTTTGGTCCTCAACTTACGTACATCACGATCAAGAATTGCAATCGGTTCCTCCTTATATTAGAGGTCTTTGTCTAGTACAATTGAGTCCCATTTAATGATATAATCCCCGTAACCATGATATCTCTTCAACAGGGACACATGAAATACCATATGAACACCCGATAGATTAGGAGGTAAATCCAATCTATACGCTACCGGTCCTACACATTCAAGAACCTCAAATGGACCAATGTATCGCGGACTTAGCTTGCCCTTCTTGACAAATCTCATCACCCCTTTCATGGGTGATACCTTAAGAAGAACATTTTAACCGGTTTGAAACGCCATGTCTCTTACCTTATGATCCGCATACTTCTTTTGTCTACTCTGGGCTGCTGAAAGCTTAGCTTGAATACTCTTCACCTTATCTTGAGCATCCTTCACTAAATCAACCCCCAAAGGTTTCACATCTCCAGCCTCAAACCATTCTATGGGTAATCTACATCCCCTCCCATATAATGCCTCAAATGGCACCATATCTATGCTGGAGTGATAACTATTATTATAGGAGAACTCACACAAAGGTATTGATTTATCCCAATGCCCTCTAAAATCAAGCACACATGCCCTCAACATGTCTTCTAACACTTGAATAGTCCTCTTTGACTGCTCATTTGTCTATGGATGGAAGGTTGTACTAAAAGTGAGTTATGTTCCCAATTCATAATGCAATTTCCTCCAAAACTTGGATGTGAATTGAGTACCACAGTATGAGATGAGAGAAAGGGGCACCCCATGCAACCTCACTATCTCTTTCACATGCACCTTAGCCAATTGTTCAGCATTATAATCTGTTCTTACCAGAATAAAATAGGCTGACTTGGTCAATCTATCAACCACTACCCAAAGAGAATCAAACTTTCCCAAAGTCTTGGGAAGACTAACCACAAAATCCATGACTATTCTTTCCCACTTCCATTTTGGAATTAGCATTCTTTGAAGCAAACCTGTAGGCCTTTGATGTTCATATTTCACTTGTTGACAATTTGGATACTTCGCCACAAACTCCGCTATATCCTTCTTCATGCCCGACCACTAATAAATTCGCTTCAAATATCGATACATCTTGGTCACACCCGGATGAATAGAATATCGTGAACCATGAGACTCTGCCAACAATTTCTCAATCAGGTCATCTACTCTAGGAACACATATTCTCCCTTTAAAATGGAGCACACCATCCGCATCAAGAGTGGTCTCTTGTGCCTTACCATTCACAGTCTTCTTCCTAAGCTCCTCCAAATTCTCATTCTCAAATTGTTTGGCCTTGATCTCCTCAATGAAGGTGGCCCTTACTTCGATACTAGCTAACACCCCACCTATTTCTGAGATACCCAATTGCATGAATTTAGACTCCAAGGTCTAAATTTCCTTAGCCAAAGGTCGCTTAGTCACACTCAATCAAACTAAACTACCCATACTTACCGCCTTTCAACTCAAAGCATCTGCCACTACAATAGCCTTACCCGGATGGTATTGAATGGTGACATCATAATCTTTAAGTAACTCCAGCCACCTTCGCTGTCTCAAATTTAGATCCTTTTGAGTGAACACATGATGCAAACTACGATGATCAGTAAATGCCTCACATTAAACACCATAGAGTTAATGTCGCCAGATTTTAAGAGTAAATACTATCGTTGCCAACTCCAAATCATGTGTTGGATAATTTTTCTCATGCACCTTCAATTGGCGTGACGCATAGGCTATAACTTTCTTATCCTGCATTAACACCGTGTCCAACCCAGAATGAGAAGCATCACAATAAACTATAAAATCATTACCTTCCATCGGTAATGCTAGAATAGGTGCGGTGGTCAAGAGAGTTTTGAGCTTTTGGAAGCTCTCCTTTCATTTTCAGTCCATTCAAATGGTATCTCATTTTTGGTAAAATTAGACAAGTGTGTGGCAATAGAAGCAAAGTTCTTCACAAATCGACGATAATAGCTAGCGAGCCCCACAAAACTCCTAACTTCAGTCACAGAACTAGGCCGAACCCAATTCTTAACCACCTCAATATTTTGAGGATCTACTGATGTTTGCGTAATCAAGGACACAACTTTCGATGCAACTGTCTATGATCGTGTAATAGTATAATAACCTGACCAAGGGTTGGGGTCGAGTCCCAAGGGAGTGGGCGTGAGAATTAGTGGTTAAGTGCGAAAGTTCCAAAGCTAATCGTAGCTAAAGACTTTGGCAAATGAAAACATAACAAATTAAAGGGGGTGACACAAGTGTCAAGTATCAAATGGGGGTTTGTAAGCAAGAAATAATTAAAACAGTGAAAATAAGGAAAAATACAAGTATGGAGACGGGATTCTTGGGATGTGATAAGAATACAGGATAGACTATATCATTGGGTACATGTTTTTGATAGTAAACTCATTGAGTATTTGTGACTAGGCTAGACTTTAATGGGGATAAGCTCTCTCTCGAGCAACTTACCCCGTTTCAAATGCATTCCTTTCGGACACTCACTTGCCGCATGAAGACCAACCCATTCCTTAACCCACTCATTCTCTCGAGCTGAGTGTGTGGACATGAGACTAGGGTTCACTCTCTTGAGCTAAACCTCATGTCGACCCACTCACACTGGCCATCAATTTAGGGGTCTTAGTTTTACGACCTCTCTCTCTCGCAAGCCGAAAACACATATATGAGATTATATTTGCAACTACAACCTCATTAAGTTCATCCACAACCACTAAACGAAATCACATTTAAACTACGAATAGACTATCAGAAAGCAAGACCCAACAACAAATCTAACCCATATTCACAAAATCACACCCCAAGAATTGGGGTTTTTAGCCACACATGTAAAAGTGATAAAGAAGTATACCAATCTCAGTTTCCATCAATGGGTATGCAAGATTAAGTCTTAAAACAGGCAAAAGGTGAAGAATTCCATAGACCCAAGTCCAATTTCTTGAAGATAAAACCCTTGAAAGCTCTAAGTTCTTCAAAACCCTCTCCAGAACTTAGAGAGAATATCTCCAAAATTCTATCTTAAACTTAATAATCTAAAAACTAGGTAAAAAAAGGTAAAATTCGCTGCTAAGAATAAAAGTTGAACTAGTATTTATAGTTTTAAGAAAATGTGCTCCAGAGGATCTTTCGGCGACGTTAGTGAGAATCGCCGATGCATTCGGGGATCCGCCCTTTGGTTTACTTCCTCGCCTTTCATCAGTTGCCTTCAGCATCTTTGTGTCCTAGATAATTGGGCAATGTAGCACTGCTTCGCAGAGTCATTCGGTGATACACCGACTACTCCTTTTCATCGCCGATTTTTCTCCTTTTCTTAAGGGCTCAGCACACTGGAACAAAAGGAGAATATGCGATCTGTTGGTGATTCGCCGATCTTCGTTTCTTCATTATTTTGGCTTCTTTTTGCTCCTTTTTGCTAAGTAGTGTCCATGCTTTGTCTCAAACTTCAAATACCTGAAACTTAAAGGTTTTCATTAAATATCAGGAAAAAACATGCATTTGAGGACACAATTTCTATTAAAATATAGCCCTAAATGAGTCCAATTTGTAGACTCATCAACACCCCCAACTTAAACTTTTACATGTCCTCAAGAAAACTCAAGTTCAGCCATTCAGAAAGGGTGTCTCGAACAGCGCTACACAAGATTCGATCATGAATGCACACAAGAAGATTCAATTTACTTGTGTAAGATCAATTGTGCACTCAAGGATTCAAGTAGTGACTCACCAATATCAAAGAATCTCATGCTCGCAATACTTGCCTCAAATGCAAGTTCAAGTTCAACTAGAGTGTTCGAATGCCCTTACAGAAAGAATGATTCCATATTCGCACATAATGATTTAATCATTTAAAGTTCAGAAATCATATGCCGCGCTCACACTCACAAAGATGAAACAATGCATGCTTTCACCCATAGGTTTGCCCGTATTTTCCAATTGACATTTGTTTCAGCTTCTCAAAATCAAAAAGGTCTTTCCAAAGCTTGTAATGGGGTTGAGTGCAAATGTATGGTCATATAGGCTTAGTGACTTTTATCCTCATGAAATGCGGTATTCACAACACTTCCTTCCCTTTTCCTTCAGCATTTTCTTTAGTGCTCATAAGTCATCCTATTATTCACTTTCTCATAGTGTGTTGGAAACCCCCTTTCTTTTGCACTTTATTCTGCAACTTTCTTTTTCATTCTTTTCTTTTCTTTTTCTCTTTTTTTTTTATATATATGGAGGGATTCCATTTTTCTCAATACCATAGGTTAGCGGAGACTTTCCTTGCAGTTCTTGACTTTTCCTTTTCTTCTCACCACACACCCAGCCTAAGTTGGCTATTTATTAAACCACAAATCAAGAGGATTAAGGGTAATGGATTAAGAAAGGTCTAATTTTCATCAAGTTTTTTCCAAAGAAAGTTAAGGTTCAAGGGGTGTTCAAGAGAGGTTCACACACTCACAAGGTATGCCACAAAAGCGGTATATGTCAAATTGGCTCACACTCTTCGTAGTTGCCTAAGATCATGTCAAGAGAAAGCTTTACTTAGTCTCCCGGACTAACGGGGAAAATTCTAGGTGTAATCATGCATGTTTCAAAGTAAGCTCAGCACACTAGGCATCAACACTAATAGTCAAACAAGACTCCATACTTTCGCTAGTGTGCAACGGTCATCACAAGAGACTCAATTCGATACTAAATAAAAGAAGCCATAAGCTCAAACATCCACAGAAATAGATAAAACCCAATTTTTAAAGCAGAACAATCCAAATATATACACAAAACACAACTATTAGCACAAAAGGTGTGGGCCTCACTCCACCACAAATAAAAAGTATTTGTCCTCAAATGAAACTAAAAGTATCCAAAAGTAAAATATATAATAAGACAGAGAGGAAGGTAAAGGAAGGTCCTATCTAAGTAGTCGCTCTATCTATTTGGGCATCAATGCCCGAAGTGACCCCAGAAGGGCTAGCTTCACTGGATCCATCAGTCGGAGCTTTTGCCAAGGAAGCCTGTAACACCCCGTATTTGAAACAGACAAAAATGCAGATTATGAGAAGTTGCAGGTGCAACTTACGGTCACCATCCACGGACCGTAGGTCAGACTACGGCCCGTACTGGTGGTCCGTGGTTCACCACTGCAACCCCTCCCCAAACCAGCTCAGAAAATTGGCTAAGTCCCGACTCACGGACAGACCCACGGTCCGTAGATCAGACCACGGTCCGTGGTCTGTGTCCGTGGATCGAGATTTCCCTTACCCAGCCTCTGACACAAACTACGGTCGACCAGCACGGACCGTCATTCGATCCACGGTCCGTAGGTCTGACCGTAGATGAGGGTCAGCAGCTAGTTAGCTGAAAATTATTGATGGGTCAACTTCAGACGGTCATAACTTTTAGCACAAAAAGAATTGTGTGTCCCATGACCTATGATATGATAGATAATTGAATTATCTTTCCAACGCCACCGAGTTTGCTAAAATCCGACATCCGAGTAAAAAATTATGCTCGTTTTAGTGAAGGCCTGTCGAGCAGGCTTGACTTACGGACGCAATCTACGGACCGTAGATTGACCTACGGCCCGTAG
>JAJOOF010016698.1:0-31543 GCA_029582545.1 Solanum lignicaule | reverse complement strand
GATATGGATCAAAACACAACAGAAATTACACTCATAGAAAAACAGGTATATCTATTTATGATCATGTATAGCTAAATCTATTGATTCCTGAATATCATGGCATGATTAAATAACTTTATATTAGTTATTATATACTAGAATTATTTGAAGCATGTTTCTAGTTTGCTAACATGAGGAAAAAGGGAAAAAACTTTTAGAACTATGCCATCCTAAGGTTGAAACCGTAGGCAAGGAAAGCCGTGAGGGGAGTAAACAAAGTTGAGGCGCTGTTTAGGAAGAAAGTACCTTTGGAAGTACGGTGTTAGTAGTGACAAGAAAGCATGGTTGAAAATAATATAGTTTATAGTAATCTAATATGAATAATATTCTTTGTGCATATGATATGAGGGAATTATTGATTAAACAGCAGAACATTAATATGACTACTTACCTACATGATGAAATGATATTAACTTATGAAACATTGATTTTATATATTCTAAAAGATATAGAAAAAATTGAATTAAGAAAAATAATATGGGATAAAATATTTAACTTTGAAGAATTTGAACTAGCGACTCAAACCTGGTATGAAATAGATATAGACCTAGAACGAATTAATATTAGTGATCTAGAATTAGAAGACTCAGACTAATGATAAACTACAAATACCTCCAATATTGGCAAGCAACTATTGAAAATATAACCTTATTAGGATACCTAATAAAAGAAAATATAGAAATATATCAAAGAACCCAAGATATACAATATATATATATTATATTCTAGAAAATATAAAAGAAATACTCAAATTAATACCCTTGAAAAAAGAATATCATGATAAAGCTTTCTATACCTAAAAGCGTACAAAAAAAAAATTAATATTAAAACAATTATAACAACATTTACGGTACCACAAGGATTCTATGAATGGAATGTATTACCATTTGGATATAAAAATGCACTAGGTAGATATCAACACTTTATGGATAACTATTTTAACCAACTAGAAAATTGTATAGTATACATTGATGATATATTATTATATTCTAAAACACAAGATGAACAAATAAGGTTATTAGAAAAATTTATACATATCATAGAATACTCAGGTATATGCCTAAGTAAAAAGAAAGTCGGTATAATGAAAAAGCAAATAGAATTCTTAGGAATACAAATAGACAAAAATGGTATAAAAATGCAAACACATATAGTACAAAAGATAATAAATTATGAAGACCAAATAGATACAAAAAAGAAATTACAATCCTTTCTAGGATTAGTAAATCAAGTAAGAGAATACATACCTAATTTAGCAGAAAATTTAAGACCATTGCATAAAAAATTAAAGAAAGATGTAGAATATCATTTTGATAATAAGGATCAAAAACAAATACGAAAAATAAAATCATTATGTAAAACATTACCTAAACTATGCTTTCCAGATGAAAATAAAAAATTCACCTATATAGTGGAATCAGATGCAAGTGAAATGAACTACGGAGGAGTATTAAAATATAGATATAATAAGGAAAAAGTAGAACACCATTGCAGATATTATTCAGGAACATTTACAATCCCGAAATAAAATGGGAAATATATAGAAAAGAATTATATTCAACATATAATTGTTTATTAGCTTCTGAACCATATATTGTGTATAACAAATTTATTGTAAGAATAGATAATACGCAGGTAAAATGGTGGATAACAAGAAATGTACAAGATTCAGTAACGACCAAAGAGATACGAAGACTAGTATTAAATATATTAAATTTTACATTTACAAAAGAAATAATATGTATTAACAAGAATGTTATTGTATATTACATCTCAAGACAAAGCTACACAGACAGAAAAAGAAAATACTATTGAAGAAATACTCAAAGCTATGAACCTACTTTGCACAAAGGTAGAAAATATTGACAAAGAGCTATAACAAATAAAAAGTCAGCAGCATGACTATAAAAATGCGGAGCTAAGTCGATCAGAAGACTTAAAAATTCCAGAGCTATAAGGTGAAGTTGTGAAACACCTAAAAATCCATAATGATTTGTTACAGGAAGCACATCTGCAACAAAAGAAGAAAATAGAACCAGATATGTTAATACTAATATGAATAAAATATTTGAAAAACCATTTATGCCAAAGAACCAAAAAGATCCATTATTCATACCACCTCAGCTAAATACATATAAAGAAAGCCTAGGACAAAACAAAAAGACTTATAACCATATAACCTGAGCCTACATAGAAAACATCAACAAAATACAGACTTTTCTAAACCAGAATCCAAGATCCAAAAATACAAAAAACCCCATGAAGATTATATTACACAAAATCTACAGGGATATAATAAATTGATTGCACAACCAGGAACAAGTACAAATCTAGTAGGAACTTGCTACAACTATGGATTACTAAGTACCATATATACCCAAACAGGAGATGAGATATCAATGATACCAGAGTTACATAAATCATTTATGCATTACAAAAGGATAACTAAAGGAACACTTTTTTTTATATAAAGTTCTATTAAGCACCAACAGAAGTATTGTTTGCTGAAATTAAACCTATCATACAAGTTATAAAAATCGGATTAACTAGAGAGATGATAATACCAGAAAAAGTAGAACGACAAGATGAGATACAAAAAATAGAGTTACTAAAATTTTATGCGAGAAAGAGGAATATTGGATTAGCTACTATTTTAAACGAATTAACAACCAATTATTTAAATGGAAATTCAGTACGGAGTTATTATGCAAGAGAGCAAACTATGGTATATTCAAATTCCAGAGAAATTAGAGAAGCAGATATGGAAGAAATACGACAATGGATACTAAGCTTATTAAAACCAGAATAACAACCAACTACAAGAGCGATACAGAAGAATTTTATTTCACCAGAGATAATGACAAAATATTGCAAGACTATTGGGCACAGATACCCAGATCATCAATGTTCAAAATGCTATGGAGAAGATAATGTAATTCCAGTTGTCCAGCTAGAATAAAGAAGACAAGATAAAAAGCAAATACTGACAAGATAAAAGAAAAATAAAGTTGCTTGCCTTATTGTAAAAGTAAGTTAGTGGATAGGAATATGTAAATTAGTGAAGACAAGTGTAAAGTGGTAGGTGTGCATTATTAAAGTGGTAGGTGTACATTATTAGTGGACAAGTGTAAAGTGGTAGGTGTACATTATTAGTGGACAAGTGTAAAGTGGTAGGTGTGCATTATTAAAGTAACGTAGTGTGCAGACGAATGTAAAGTAGAAATAGTATAGGACAGATGTAAAGTAAAAATAGTATAGGACAGATGTAAAGTAAGTAGAAGCATCTCTACTTGTATAAATAGAGAGCTATTAGGCACATCTAAGGTAAGACTTTCTCGACGGAAAGCAAGCCTCCTTGTAAACAAAAATATTTCAATAAAATATCAAGTTTCCAATCTAAGATATGGATCAAAACACAACAGAAATTACACTCATAGAAAAACAGGTATATCTATTTATGATCATGTATAGCTAAATCTATTGATTCCTGAATATCATAGCATGATTAAATAACTTTATATTAGTTATTATATACTAGAATTATTTGTAGCATGTTTCTAGTTTGCTAACATGAGGAAAAAAGGAAAAACTTCTAGAACTATGCCATCCTAAGGTTGAAACCGTAGGCAAAGAAAGCCGTGAGGGGAGTAAACAAAGTTGAGGCGCTGTTTAGGAAGAAAGTACCTTTGAAAGTACGGTTTTAGTAGTGACAGGAAAGCATGGTTGAAAATAATCTAGTTTATAGTAATCTAATATGAATAATATGCATTGTGCATATGATATGAGGGAATTTTTGATTAAACATCAGAACATTAATATAACTACTTACCTACATGATGAAATGATATTAACTTATGAAACATTGATTTTATATATTCTAAAAGATATAGAAATAATTGAATTAAGAAAAATAATATGGGATAAAATATTTAACTTTGAAGAATAAGAACTAGCGACTCAAACCTGGTATGAAATAGATGAAATAGATATAGACCTAGAACAAATTAATATTAGTGATCTAGAATTAGAATATTCAGACTAATGATAAACTACGAATACCTCCAATATTGGCAAGCAACTATTGAAAATATAACCTTATTAGGAGACCTAATAAAAGAAAATATAGAAATATATCAAAGAACCCAAGATATACAATATATAGAATATATAAAAGAAATAATCAGATTAATACCTTTGAAAAAAGAATATCATGATAAAGCTTTCTATACCTAAAAGCGTACAAAAAAAATAAAATAATATTAAAACAATTATAACAATAGAGATGCTTCTGCACCCCCCTCCTTCTAGCGCCATTAAAACAATATGAATTCCGCACCCCCCAAAAATCTTCCTCGAGTACGATCAACCTCCAAACCAAGAAAATGATTAAGATGTTCAAGTTCTTTCATATGAAATTGGACAGATAAATTTTCCTTCGTTTGAACGATTTTTTCTTCACTATCCGCAGTTACAATCAAATCATCAACATGAACTAGCACTATAGCTAGCTTCCCTCCATCGACTCTGACAAACAAACTTGAATCTGCAGATGTATTTAAATAATAACTTTGAGTTAAAAATTCAGCAATTTTACCATACCAGGCCCTTGGTGATTGCTTTAATCCATAGAGCGCCTTCCGCAGCTTACAAACATATCCAGGGTGATCTTGACTTCGGAACTTCATTGGTTGAGCTATACAAATCTCCCAATCCAGCTCCCCACATAAACATGTATTTTCAACATCCATCTGCCACAAATTCCAATCATTGCTAGCAGCAAGTTCAAGTAAGACTCGCACAGTTGTAAACTTGGCCACTGGACTAAAAGTTTCATCATAATCCAAACCATATTCTTGAGTAAATCCCTGAGCTACCAAACGAGCTTTATGCCTCTCCACCAACCTATCTGTGCGTCGTTTTATTTTATAAACTCATCTACATGATATAGGTTTCACATATTTTGGCTTCGGCACAACTTCCCAAGTTTGATTTTGTTCTAGTGTGGCGATCTCCTCCTCCATTGCTCTACTCCACACTAAGTTTTGAGTTGCTTCTTCAAAGCTTTCAGGTTCTTTTCCAGATTTGTCTTCTATTATTGCTGCATTGGCATATTTGGGGTTTTGCCTCTGAACCCATTATGACCTTCTCGTCTCGGATTGTGGAACAGCTGGTACTTCTCATTCATTTGTTTCACTGCCTTCACATGTTGGCTGGTGAACAACTGATTGCCCAAAACTACGAGTTGTGCCTTGTTCAACATCGGCGTCTTCACTTGATCGAAAATAAGTAATTTGTAACTAATTTTTTAGATCATTTTGGTCTGCTAATATCTCTCTTTCCGTAGACCACCATGAAGAGGTTTCATCAAATCCAACATGTCGTGATGTATAGCACCTTCCAGTTGTAGGGTCACTACTTTTCCACCATTTTCTTTGATTATCATAGCCTATAAGAATGAATATAATAGCTTTCTTGTCCAATTTGCTACGTCACTGATCAGGTATAAAAACATAGCATACACATCCAAATACTCGCAAATAACTGACAATAGCTTTCATATTCCACAACTTCTCAAAAGGTGAAAGAAAACCTAACCTTTGTTGAGGAACTCTGTTGATGACCTATCATGTAGTATCATTGCTTCTACCCAAAATCTTCCTGGGACATTCTTGGCATGTAACGTAGTGCAGTATATTTCTGCTAAATGCCTATTCTTCCTCTTCGCAATGCCATTTTGCTGTGGCGTGTACGCACAAGTATATTGATGGCAAATTCCGCAATTTCTTAGGTATTGAGAGAACTTAACTAAGTTGTATTCCCCTCCGTTGTTTGTTCTTAAACAACAAATTTTCTTGCCAGTTCTCCCTCAACGGTTTCCTTAAACTATTTAAACTTAGGAAAAGAATCATATTTTTCTTTCATAAAGAAAACCCAAAAATACCTAGAGAAATCATCAATAAAGTTCACCATGTACTTCATTCCATCAATTGATGATTGCTTGACCGGTCCAAACACATAAGAATGAACTAATTGTAGTGATTCATCAGTTTTAAATTTGGACTCTACAAACGGCAACTAGTGAGCTTTACTGAATTGGCATCCTGAACAAACAATGTCTGCTCTTACTTCAAGTTGAGGAAGACCCTTGATCATTGACTTCTTCATCATAACACTTAGCTTGGAATAACTCAAATGACTCAATCTCATATGCCACAAATCAGCAGTCTCATTATTTTTTGTCTTTTCTACATTGCAGACTCTACAGACATCATATAAAAAGACGCTAATCTGTGCCCCTTCATAATTGGATTTTCTAAGTTCTTGAGATCCTGATAACTCATCACATCATTACGACCAAAAAAGACATAGTTTCCATATGTTGTTAATTGTGACACTGAAAGCAAGTTTTTCGTCATACCTGGAACATGATAGACATTCTGAAGTGGTATTCGATTGATCCCTTGTTGAAGAGAGACTGCCGTCTTACCAATATGATCTATCGGCAACCTTGAGTTATTAGTTGTCACCACAACACGACTACCCTTGTACACTGATGAATCCTGCAACTTTTGTTTATCACCTGTCATTAGATTTGCACAAACCGAATCAATGATCTAGTCGTTCTCATGTTCAATTGATTCAAATATAGTCGATGCAAGTGCTAAATCCTCCTTTTTTATAGCGAAAAATGCTCCAGCATCCCAAACATCTTCACTTTTCTCATTGGAATTTGAGGTAGCTGGGTTACTTTCGACGGACTGTTTCTTGAATCAATAATCCTTTTCCATATGACCCTTTGATACACTCAAATTACACCTCCCTAAAGAAGCATAAGCGATCGTTATCAAGTAAAGAACCCAACTTGTAGGTTGGGGTCGATCCCACCAGGAAAATGGTGCAGATTTCACTTTAACCAACAATTATATTCGTTTAGTCAAATTACTTGCAGAAACAAGTAATTAAAGGGGGGGATTTGTGAAACAAATTGTAAGAATTCAGTAAGTAATCAGTAAACAAAAGTCAATTTTGGTTGTTATCAAGATGAGAGAATTAACTAGGGTATACGTGTTCCCCACAAGACCATAACACAGTAATCCTAGTAATAACAATCCTTTCCTAGTGTACTTCATGCAAAGTGATAAGTTAGGTATCTCTAAATGCTTTGTCCGGCATCTAGAGAATTTCACCCCGTACCCTGGTTCGGCTACGTGTGTATAATTTACTAACCCTTACCTTTACCTCATATTAGATATCACATCGATGTTTGACTTAGTTATTAGTTTGCACCAATCGACACTAGCCTATTAGATAGTATCATACTAAATCTATGTTGATAATTCTTTTCTTGTTGATTACCTTCTTGGTTTGGCAAGTAGCAACAAGGCGAGTTCTAACGAGTGCACTCGTTAAAAAAACTTCTAAACGAAAGAATTATCAATGCATGCAACAACACTATTCGAGAATTGCTTAGTTACTATTCATACTTTGTTAATCGCTCATGGTTCCATAACCCTAGTTGTGGAGTTTAGTTACCCATAATCATATGAACACAATTCATTGTTTTAGATGAAAGAATTATGATCTTACGTAAGAAGAATAATAAACCCAGAAATTCAACTTGAATTGCAACACCAAAATCTTCAAAACGAACATAGGAAATTAAGAATTGCTAAAGTTGCAAGTTAATCTCCCAAGTCAAGAACTAGAATAAAATTAATAAAGTCTAACCCCAAAAAATGAGGTTTACATGCCCTATTTATAGAAAACAAATCCTAAATTAAAAGGGAAACAAAATAAGGAAAGTGTATTCAGGCACAGGTCTTCATTCCACGAGACTGACTCACGGACCGTCAATGGATCAACGGTCTGTGAGTCCCTTCCGTCAGCCAGGACTTAAAAAATATTTTAGCTTCCAAAAATTAGCTTCTCTGAAGCAAATGACGGAACTGCAGTACGGATCGTAGATGGATCTACAGTCCGTCAATCCCTCTCCATAGCTCCACACTTAGAATCTTCAAACATCAGGTACTAGAACCCTCGTAGTATCATTCTACGGATCAGCAGTACGGTCCATAGATCAATATACGGACTGTCAATAGCCACCATGGTTCCACACTTGGTCAAATTTCCCTGATTTGCCTTTCATGCCTTGCCTGCTGATCTATGGTCACCATCTATGGAGCATCAATGGACCTACGATCCGTAGATGCCTTATTCTGCATTTCTTTCAGCTGTCTCTTTACTTCCGCGCCTAAACATTTTTCCTGTAAAACATGATAAAAACACATAAAAACCAATACAAAAAGGCCCTAGACACACACAACTCTTAAGTGAAATTTATTAAAAATACCTTAAACTCACTGTATATCAACACCCTCAACTTAAATTCGTTGTTTGTCCTCAAGCGACGCACTAAGACTCTAAACGACACTTGTATAGAAGCAAGCAATTTAAGCACAAGAAATCACATGGCTCTTTATCCCAACTCTCTTTCTGGTGCAAAATCTATTCTCTTAGACTCGACAAGCTAATTCATGCGGATCAAAATATGACAAAGATCGACCGACCAACACACAACATACACTGTTACACTATTACCAAGGTACCAACTTTCCGAACATTGTAACGAGTGCCCTTACTTCAAACGAACTCCTTTTTTCACACAATAATTATGAATTTGAGTACAAGGATTCATTATACAAGAAGCTGGCAGAGCTTTAGCCATTGGGCCACATCCATCTATCCTAAACAAACACTCACACTCAGAAGTAACTTCAAGTACAGTTAATGCTCAATACCATATGCTTGCCCTTATTTTCACTGCTTAGAATCTCCAAACTAGATTCTAGGATCATTATAGGACTTTCTTGGCTTGTAACGTAGGCTCAGGATCAGGTGTGGTACATTTGGGTACTTCTTACTGACTTTCTGCCCTCCTCAACATTACACTAGGCTTTCAACTGCTTTTTGCCCTATTTTTAACATCCTACAGTTTTACCTTCTTTCCCTTGATTTTCTTCAACCATGGATGTGACTTTAGAATTTGTAGCCCTTTATTTTTCACTTTCATAATTTTCTTGCGTTTTATTCCTTTGTTTAGCTTACAACAAGTCACATCCTTTCCTCTTTTTTTTTCAACATCAAACTCTTTTCTTACCCAATTTTCTTTTAGTTTCCTCTTTCCTAGCCACCCTCAACTTATGGATTTTCCATTGGTTGAGGTACACAATACCCAATGTCGGATTAGGGCCAAGATTGAGGTTACCCTTTACATTAGGCTTTTGGCCTAAGTCAAGGTGCACATGTCGAAGGAGGGACTGGGTCCAACATAGTAGATTATGGGAATGTGAGCTAGGGGTTTAGAAAGAAATGGTCTCATTTAGTCTCAAATCATTTGGATCAAATAGAGCATTTATTTCATTTGGTTGGATTCTTCTTTTAGGCAATTTGTGGACTTCTTTTAGCCTATGATCACTTCCTAGCCTCGAGAGTGAATTGTCTTAATAGGACTAACCGGGCAACTTCTAGATTGGCACAAAACTGTTTGAACAATCAACTATTCTCGCACACTCTTGGCACATAGTTTTATTATTAGATTATCAGATTACTCAGTTCAAGTGTTAGCTTAATTCATGCTATCAAGTTGGTTCATTATCATGTCATACTTAGAGTCGACACATTCAACTTATCTTATCTTGCAGATTCTAGGACACATCACAAAAATTTGGATGAGTATCATTTTTTATAAGCCCTTATGCTTTATTCTTTTTCGTGCTTCTACACATACGATCCTAGCACATGCCGATTCAACAGAAATTAAACATTCTTCAAGGGAAAATAGCACAGGCAAGAAAACCTCAAGAGAGGATTATGAGTGGGTTACTTAGACTTCACCCTATCCCTCACAATCCATTAACCCCACCTCCAAACAAAAATAGATGCGATTGTCCCCAATGCATACAAAAGTAGTAAAAGATAATGGATTGGGTGAAGCAAACCTGTGGCGCATAGTGCCGAAGACTCATCAACAAGAGGGTGGGTTCGGTTTCCCGGAGCCTGCTAAATAAACACTCTGGTCACCCTTAGTAGTGTCCGCATCAACAAGGACAACACCAAAAGTAGTGCTATCTGTCACTTTAATTGCACCCTCAGTGGTGCTCACATCAATCCCCACGGGCATAGAACTCAACGCCTCAGCAATCATCTCATTGGCCCTCTGTTGCGTCAACTGCTCATCTATTATGGAGTTTTTTCGTTCCTTCTTCTCCAGACTGCGCTGACTTTTGCTAGCCTTTTCCTCCTACGTGAGCTCAATTTTGTGACTAGATCGGTGCCTCTTAAAACGGGCACGTGCAGGCTCGGGCTGCTCCTCTGCATCATCTCCACTGAATAGTGCACCCACGACTGTATCATCACCTAATACAGAGGGTGCAGCCTGTGGATCAACAACTGGTGTGGCTAGGATGGCATCAACATCGGCCCAGAGACTAGCTAGCTCTGTTCGAAAGGAGGACATATGAGTAGTGGGAGCTGGCCTCTCTAGAACTCTCAACTCAAAGGCATTGAGCCGCTTATGAACTGCTTGGACCTTATAGTCCATTTGCACTTCCATCCTCTTTTCTACTCTCTCTTCGGACTGAGCAATCAACTTCCGCATCCAGGGCTTAATATGGTGTAGCAAGGTGGCCATCTGAGCCTCTGACTGCTGGACTCTGACCAGTGGTATAATATTGGCTCCCGAAGGTGGGGTGGCATCATTAGTGTGAGCTTGAGGGGCAGGCTCATCACTCTGCATCTGCTCCACAACATCTACTAAATCAATACCTAATGGCACACCGCTCTGCGACCCTCTGCTAGGTGCTTCCACATTCACCTCGTCCCGAATCAAGCCAACATCTAAAGTCCTCATAGGGTGGGCCAACCTACCACAGTGCCAGATCGACACTCTAGAGTCCCTGCACAATTGGAAGATGAAACATAGAAAGGGGTAAGTAGTGGAGGTCTTTAACGCCGTCTCGTGAATTTCTACCAGCAGCATGCGGGCAAAGTCAATCTCTAATCCTGTTACTAATAATGCAACCATGATGGCTCTGTCCCATGTGAGTTGGTTGTCAGCTTTTGTAGGAGACACCCTGTTACGCACCAACAACCAGAAGAACTTGGCCAGAAAATTTAATGTGGCCTTTCGGATACCCAACCGTGGTGCGGTAATCCACTCCACATGCTCGCCATCTGCAGCGATGTATTTAGCCAACCAAAGAATAACAACTTCCATCTGCTCTGCATTACGCGTTAAGGCTCCACTCCTCACAACATCCCATCTGTAATCAAATTCTGCCGTGTTGAGAGCCCAACTGTGATCAGGACTAGGGCCATAGAGGAATCGACTGATTGCGGCATGTGATATGTCCATTGGAAAACCTCGGACCATAGTAGAAGTGATAGGGTCCTGGGTTGTGGGCTTGGACCTCTTGTCGATCGAACCTCGGAGAGTGGAAGCATAGGAGGCATAAAACTCCCGCACAATCTCCTCGCTATAAGTCCCAGGGTCGCGAGCCATCCAGTCGCACTTGTGAACCTGAAAAAGCTGATGGATATCGGGAATAATGTGTAAGCTCCCCGTGAGGACTCTGTGTTCTTTAGTAATAAGCCGGGCCATTTTCTCTTTCCCATTCAGCATTCTGGTATCACGGTAGATTTGCCATTGCCCCTCAACACACCATTTGTTTGGCTCCCTAGCCACCAAAACAGGGTCACATCTTTGTGGCACTTAGACTTCTCCCGAACTGGTGGCCTCATTAGACGAGGCAGCTTTGTCATGTGATCCTGAGTTTGTGGCGGATCCAGAAGCGTAATCGGAAGCATGGGTGGGCTCAGAGCCAGATGCAGAGGCAGAGTTTTTGCCGGAAGTAGACCAGCCTCAGAACCGAAAGTGGAACCAGCCTCAGAATCGGAAGAAAAACCAGTCGGTGATCCAATTAGTATGTTCTCTTCATCAGACTGGGGGACAGTGACTACGTCGATGACCACCTGCCAGGACGTATTCCGGGTAGCCCAAGGTGCAGTAGGAGATGTCCTCATGGTCGGTGGAACATATGCTGGATCATTTTCTGTGTTCGTGTCTTCATCGATTAACGAGAAGCTAGGGGCAACAGATTTTGACTTCCCCAATTTTGCATAGCTGACTAGCTTCTTGGGTGCCATAGTACTTGTGGAAGCATTATTAGTGCCAACACTAACTACAACAATCGATACTAGCCTATTAGATAGTATCAAGTAAATCTATGTTGATAATTCTTTTCTTGTTGTTACCTCCTTGGTCTGGCAAGTAGCAACAATGCGAGTTCTAATGCGTGCACTCGCTAAAATGACTTCTAAATGAAAGAATTATCAATGCATGCAACAACACTATTGGAGAATTGCTTAGTTACTATTCATACTTTGTTAATCGCTCATGGTT
Source organism: Solanum lignicaule (assembly GCA_029582545.1). NCBI lineage: Eukaryota > Viridiplantae > Streptophyta > Magnoliopsida > Solanales > Solanaceae > Solanum > Solanum lignicaule. The sequence goes on along the minus strand of JAJOOF010016698.1, from coordinate 19,044 downwards.
CCCACAACCCTAGTTGTGGAATTTAGTTACCCATAATCATATGAACACAATTCATTGTTTTAAATGAAAGAATTATGAACTTACGTAAGAAGAGTAATAAGCCCATAAATTCAACTTGAATTGCACCACCAAAATCTTCAAAACGAACCTAGGAAATAAAGAATTGCTAAAGTTGCAAGTTAATTTGCCAGGTCAAGAACTAGAATAATACTAATAAAGTCTAACCCCCAAAAATGATGTTTACATGCCCTATTAATAGAAAACAAGTCCTAAATTAAGAGGGAAACAAAATAAGGAAAGTTTGTTCAGGCACGCGTCTTCATTCCACGAGATTGACTTGCGAACCATCAATGGATCTACAGTCTGTGACTCCTTTCCGTTAGCCAGGACTTAGAAAATATTTCAGCTTCCAAAAATCAGCTTCTGTGAAGCAAACGACGGAACTGCAGTACGGACCGTAGATTGATCTACAGTCCGTCAATCCCTCTTTGTAGCTCCACAATTAGAATCTTCAAACATCAAGTACTGGAACCCTCGCAGTATCATTCTACGGATCAGCAGTATGGTCCGTAGATCAATCTACAGACCGTTAATAGCCACCGTTGTTCCATACTTGGTCAGTTTTCCCTAACTTTCCTTCCATGCCTTGCCTGCTGATCTACAGTCACCATCTACGGAGCGTCAATGGACCTATAGTCCGTAGATGCCTTATTCTGCATTTCTTTTAGCTGTCTCTTTACTTTCGCGCCTAAACATCTTTTCTGCAAAACATGATAAAAACACATAAAAACCAATACAAAAAGGCCCTAGACACACACAACTCTTAAGTGAAATGTATTAAAAATACCGTAAACTCATGATATATCACCCTTCTTCCCTCAATTGTAGCACTTCCCTTCGAATCTTCTATCGTTCTTTTGATTCTTCGAAACTCCTCTTGAGCGAAAATTTTCATCTCCCTGAAAATGTTTATTTTTAAACCCACCAGCAACTTGTTTGATGTTCCTACTTTTGTTGGTGTAAAGGGCTTCTTCCTCATTCTTAATCGAGGGTCCTGCCATTTGCTTCTTGGCTAGCAAGTAAATTTCAAACTCAACAAGTGATGGCTGATTTGGCCATCCCTCTACAACAGCATAAAATCTCTATATTCAGATCTCAAACCATGGATAATAATTCTTTTTACCCTGGTTTCCCCAATTGAAGTTGTTGAATCCAAATATGAAATTTGACGGCATATCCTTTTGACTTTGTGAAAGTACTGGGCAATTGTCATGTTAAGTTGCTCTGTTGATAATAACTCGCTCTCCAAAAGCTGTAGCCTTGCATCGTTCTTCTTTGATAAAAGTGCAGCAAATGTGTCCCATGCTTCTTTCGGCATTTTAGGATCATGAACATGCTCCAACACATCTTCGTCTATTGTTATTTTAAGCGCAAACATTGCTTTGCCTGCTTTGACCTTCCACTTACAAAACGTTCCATTGGCATCCTCTGCCTCTGGTTGGGTAACTTCACTTTCATTGACGACTTCCCAAAGATCTTGGCCTTGCATATAGGACATTGTACAAGCTGCCCATGTATTGTAATTCTGGTTATTGAGCTTTTTGATTCCACCAACTACTTGAAAATCATTCATCATGTTGACTCTGATACCAAATGAAGAATTAAACGTAATAGGAAGTTAAATAATCAAAACACAAATAACAGGGAAGAAGAAAGAGAAGAAAAAATAGTGAAACTATTTTGCAGAGAAGGAGTTGTAGGTTTTTTAATTTAATATGTTCAGTGGCCTAATATTGGCTTATAGAATTTGTGGAATCATAATCCCACTAAACTACTTGCCCTAAACTCTAGGAAAACAAATTTGCACTAACTACAACTAGGAAAATATCAAGAATAATTAAATAACAAAGTGACAACTAAGGACTAGAAAATAGCTACTGCAAGACTTAGTCAAACTAAAGCAAATATGATGATGTTGCACGACTTTAATAGGATTTGTTTCTTTTGTCGGATAGGTGGTATTTCGGAGAAGTTGAACGTATATACAACCAATAGTTTATTTTCATTTGTTTCATCAAAATTTGCAACTAATAATTTATATGCAGCGGAACATGAAGTTCTCAAAAGAGAAGGAGGAAGATTACGAGCATTGTATCAGCAACAACATCAACAGCCATAGCAACAGAAGCCATCTTACAACCATCGTCGAGGGAACTCGATCAACAATTTGCAAACCTCACTTTGAAACAAAAAGAGGTTGAGCGTGATGTTGTTTCAGGACAACTCCACATGTAACTATAGCTACGCCTTTAATCATGTCTTACTGACTATACCTCAGTTGACTTTGCCATGGATTGACAAAAGTTCACGATTTCCATTATGTGATATCAAGAAGAGATGTTGCTTCCTATGTGCTCACCTGCAATAGGTTTGTTCTCCTTCTGTCTAAACTGATTCTAGTTCTTGTTACAACATGTGTCTTTTACATCAAGATTTGTTAAGCTTTCATGTTCACCTTGTGGTCAATGCTAAAGAAAAGCATTTGTCGCAGTTGACTCACCTGAGGTGGTTAAATTCAGCATGATATCTCATGTCTTTGTATGGTTGGAATGATTAAATTCATCAGTTTCCCTTTGTAACATTTTCCAACTTCTGATTCCCCTCTAATTTCATCTTCATGAACCATATAATGTAAACATTGATGGAGGAGCTCCATTCTGCTCATTCCTTGTTTCTTCTTAGTGCAATAAAAACATTCTTGTTAATTTTTAACTTTCTATGAAGTTATTGTCTTATGGTACATGGCACCCAGGCCTAGCAAACCCAAACCCTGCCCTACCTAATATCTGACATTAAATTTTCATGTATGTATTGCATTTTAATTAAAATCATATTAGTTTTCCATTCTACTAGAGGGATTAATCCACCGTTCAATTCAATACATAAATACGAATAAAAAGGGTAAAGTTGCATTCATATTGGAGAAATTGCTGATAAAACAAACACTACAAAGGAAAAAAGGATCTGCAGATCAAAGATAAATCTTTCAACTACCGTAAATCTTCGAACAAATAAGAAAAAAACACACACAATCCCAATCTTTAAAACATTCAGAAAATATACCGAAAAGAAAAAACCCATACAAATAAATCACTCAATTCTGTTTCTTTTCCCCTTATCAGCAACATCAACATTATTGTTCTCCAAGAAATGAATTCTCTTGTTGACAATAGCAAGCTTTGATTCAACTAGCATCAGATATCTTAATATTTGTGTTCTTCTTCTGGTTTTGGTATTGATGTTGATTATTCCTTGTGCTTCTTTTCAGGTTTCAGATTTTGAGAGTAGAGCTGAAGAACTTCTTTACAGGCATCCAAATTGTCAGGCCAAGTTTGGAGTTCCGCATTAGGACCAGTAATAACAGTACAAACCTTGATATCGTAGAGAGTTGCAAGCTCCATTGATTTACTCTTTATGTATTATTTCCTCCCTTGATAAGACTTGGGATTGTTTGTTTTCTTCTTGCTTTGATCTTCTTTTGCCATAACTTGATTCGGTGTAGAGTCTTGAGAAGAATGAGCACGTATATATAGGTGTTTTGGGGGAACTTTATACCTTCGGTATTACAAGTTGCCTATTTAAATTATAATTAGTATTAATCATGATTTGAATAGGAAAGAGAATTGAATGCTCTTGGGAGGTTTGGTCAAAAATATGCTAAAAGTTTTGTTATGTAAGTGTCCCGTATTGGAAAAAAAGTATAATATAAAAAATAGAGTAATTCCCAAGTTTACTAACAGCTTGCTTAGATCCTCTACGTCACGCTTAGTGGGATGCATTTTTTTTCTGGAACCTACCCAGGCAAAATGTGATGATTAAACAAATAATTTGAGAAAATAATTTTTTTAGTTAATTGAATGAATATTTTTTCAAGTCATCACATCAAAACTAATGAATTTTGACATGTAAGTCATGACAGAATCATATAACTTCATATTATATTCAACGTGCTTATTTTGTTAGATTATTAACAAATCACGTCATATTATTTTTAAAACTTCAAGGGGAAAAAAAGAATTCAATTCATCAAAAATTAATCAGAATAATTTCATGCCATATACAACCTATTTATTATGTTGGATCACAAACAAATCATTCCAAATCTTCAACAATCCCCAACCCCAACCAAGGCCACCCAAAATTAGAGATCCTCAAATATGTTGTTTTCCAAAGCTTTCTTTTGAAGTACAACATATAATCGTATCATACTTACATCTATGCTTCAAAGACCTCTTGTGAGAGACTATCACTGTATAAATTAAGATTAATTACTGGTAACACTTACTTAAAATATTGTTAATATCAAACAAAAGGAGAAAACAATGATGGTAAGTCTATATTTTAGCCTCTGAAATGAAAATTTCAGCCTTCAAATGAACCATATGTTGAGTTATAAGTCTTGAGAGCCTTTGAAAGTCGATTATTATGATTTAAACTAAGTTTTGAGGAAAATATTTAAAGAGGTGGTTTCGAGTAAATGTTTAAGGGAACTAAGTATTCCCAAATGTATCATTTTATACATTGAGAAAAGAGAAACTTTATTTCTAAAAAGAGTTTATGAGTTCAAAAGATATTTCAGAGCAGTTACCTCTTTTAGGAGGATAGTTTGAATAATTATCTCTGATTCAGGAAGAGTTATGTTTCTAACATATGAGCATGAGTTATATATATATTATTGGTAGTAGTATTGAACACCGATATGGGGATAAGTTCAAACAACTCAAAATCCTCATAACTATGTATGCTATGGGTAAAGGATCATACTTTTTTAGATAATTCCTTATTGCTTTTCAGCATAGTTTAGTGGATCCAATTAGTTGAGGTGTCTTATACCCCAACAAGGTATAGGACAGTTTTGGCAGCGTGGGCGAGACGTTGTATCATCACATTGCTCATAATGATGGTTGTCGGTTAGAGAATCTCCCAATTAAGAGTAACTATTATTTTTATTGTATTCTTATACATTATTGAGTATATTTCCTACTTTATAATGTTCTAAATATTGCATCTCTTATTGTTGTTTTCATATTGAGTTGAGTTGAGATGAGGTGAGTTTGACTTCCCATAGTATCAGTTCAGTTGCTTATGTTTCATCTTTCCCCTTACATACTTGTACATTTAATGTACTAATGTCATTCGACCTGCATCATTTTATGATGCAGATACATGTGTTTAGGGTCATCAACAAGCATTCCGTTGATATCAATTGTGTTCCATCTAGCTTTGGTGAGCCTCCTTGCTTCCAGAGGGTTCCACGTATATTTTATTCCAATTTTGTGAAGATGTTGTGGGTCCTGTCCCGATATCTATCATAGTTGTTAGAGGTTTCATAGACAGTAGTAGTTAATGAGTCTTTTCCCATTTCTTGTTATTGTTTGATACTGGAGTTGCCTTCTTATGGCTATTTGAATATTTCATTAAACTTATACAGAGTTGAGTTATAGTTGAGACTTTATGATTTAATCTTTACATTAAATTTCATATTTTGATTGAGTAAGTCTTTCACTGAGTAATGGGTCAGGCCAAGGGTTCGCTTGGGGACCAACGATGGTTCTCGAGTGCCAGCCACGTCCAGGATGTAGGTTCTGGGCGTGACAAATTATTTACACGATCTAAACCTGCATTTGATGAACTTTATGGGTACTTGTATGTCTTTCGAGATACCCAAGGTTAGAACTGGCGTCCTTCTGAGGTTGTTTCCATTATCACATTCTGGAAAAGCAACAATGTGGTTGAATGCTTTACCACATGATTCTATAACCAACTAGGGATAGATAAAGGACACATTTTTGGAGAGCTTCTGCCCACGCTAAATTATGTTGCAACTGAGGGATGATATAAACTATTTAAGGCAACGGCCTAGTAAGGTATTATGTGAGGCATGACTGAGATTTAATAAAAAGGTAAAGTAGTGCCCATAGCATAAGCTATCTGATGATCATTTGACGGAGATTTTCTACATGTCTTAGAATTGTATGACCAAGCCCATAGTTGGCACAATCTTGGAGGGTTTCTTATGACGCAGACATATATTGATGCAACAACTACACTAGATAGGGTAAGAAAAAACTAACAGGGCTTGGCATTTTCAAAAATCTGAAGTCTTTGAGAAAACTTATACAGTTTGTTTATATGTTGAGCAGCGTAAACTAAAAGAACAATGAGTTGAAGATATGAACCATATCTTAACACAAATGGACTTGATGAAAATCATGTTTTGACTGGTGGAATGGAGAAACTGAATGCAGTGGGAGCACATCGAGGCACTGGATGACATGGTCAGATGGAATATAAAACTGAAGAAGAGGCTATGTATTTGAATAACTAGGGGTTTTACAGACCAATGATTAGGGAAATAAAGGTTGGAACTATCAGAAGGATTATTATTATGAAAAGTGATAATCACTCAACTATGTCCCATTTTCATAGCATAGACTGTAGTATACAAAATAATATCCAACTTTAAAGGTCGGGATCAAACCATAAGCACTGACTGTTGGGATAACTCTCTAGTTAATTTCTCAACCCAAAACAAACTAGGAAATTGTACTTTCAACACACAATATATATATATATATATATAAGCTTAAGTCATATGGAGCCCCTTAAAGTTGTCTGCATATTTCACTTAAACACCTTAATTTAGACTTGTGCCTATTGAACACTTTTTCTGTTAAAAAATAATTCCTATTAACCACAAAATGCTGACATAATAAAATGGGTGTATTTCACCCTCCTTTAAGCGCGTCAAGCAATTAAGAATTATATTTTTCTTTTTCAATTTGACTTACACACCTAATAAGTAAATAATAATATTAATAATAATAATAATAATAATTAATTAATTAATTAAAAAAAGGAATGAAGTCTTCTCTCCATCTTTTGGCAAAGCTCCATTATTCCTGTTGAAAAGAATATTCTAGTGAGGAATTCATTATTTTTTCCTCATAAAAGTTCCTTTTTTCCTTGTAATTGTGATAAATTATTACTAGAGGAGAAAAGATGAAGATAATGGGCGGAAGATTTTAATGCTATTAAAATGAAAGGTGAATAAGTGGTTAGCTTAAATAAGCATCAATGGTATATTATCGACGCCCAACGATTAATTTCAATTTCTTATATCATGAAATTTGTTATCAATATCGTGCGTAAAAGGGATAAGATTCAAGAAAGAGGTGGAGGGCTGGAGGCGATACCGCACTTCAACATTAGAAATTCAGTTAAAAGGGAAGCAAGGTCCGACAAAGAAGAAAAAGGAGGGGAGAGGCAATGGTAATTTAATGGCCACTGAGGCGCAATGAAAAGGGAAATTATTTCGCTAGAAAAGAAGAAGAAGAATGGTGGGGTAGGGGTGGGGGAGGGGGTGGGTTAATTTAATAATACTTTTTTTTAAAAAATCCTTTTGGATTATTTAAATAGAGTTTTAAAAAAGTTAATTCAATCGCCACATGTCACAATTACATTGGTCGATTTTCTATGTTTATGCGTCTAAGATGCACGCATATTTATTCTTTTATTGATTAACATTTTGTGTGAAATAGGTATAAATTTGTTTAGATATAAGTGTTCAATAGGTAAAAGGATAAATTGAGGTGTCTAAATGAAATATGCGGATAAATTTAAGAGGACACATACGACTTAAGCCTATATATATATATACATATATACACACACTAGAAATTATCAATATCAATTATCAAAAGCAAGGGTCAACACAATGACGATCTACCAAGTTTAGAAACTACGAGGGTTGTGTGTATTACAATAGAATTTTGACACAATAGGGAAATATTAATCACAACCAAATCAATTCATATATGTATAACTTTTGGTCTAGGCTACTTTCAATACCCTCCTGAACTATCTAACATATATCTCTTGGATTCTCTCGAATTCCATGACCCCTACCAATAAGACACTAAATGTTGCTACTAATTAGACTATTCCTAGCTCATATCATTAAATGAGAAATTAATTGAATTATTCTATCTCTAGCTCAAATTCATAGACTAATTTCACCATGTCAACACTATTGAGTCTTACCCAACTCCATTCTTTCTTTCTCAAGCAAAAATGATGTTAAAGAGCTCAATGTATGTTCCAAACCACTTATTTAGATTATAACTGCAAAACAACATTAGATCCATGCATTATTTTCCTCCCCCATACATTGGCTTTTATCATACACTAAGCCTATACCTGGGGGAGTGTGACATTAGCAGGACTAAATAAGGATTGGCGGAAACCGGTTGATCGCCCAAAATGGAAAAAATGTTAGACAATGTATGTTTAAAACATTACTACTGATTACAAGAAACATTGAAGAAACACGAAGTTACCAAGGTTTAAAAGAACCAATAAAGAAAAAAAAATTATTAACAAAACTAAAATCTGTGAAAACGTACCGGAATCTGGAAAACAAAATGGAAAGAAGACGAACTAGGACTTTACAGACACGGCCTCATAGAAACCCTAGGACTCTTGAACTTTGTGCTCTGATACCAAGTTTGTCACTTCCCGTGCCTACACCCTGGACGTGATTGACACTCAAGAACCATAGCTTGCCCCAAGAGAACCGTTAGCCTGGCTTAACTCTCAGCCAAAGACTTACTCATCAATAAAAGATCTCAAAGGAAAGCCTTAACTCAAAAGTTTCAAATACTTAAACTCAGAATATTTAGAAATAAATATTCTACTGGCCAAAGAGGTAACTTAAGCCTTTAAACAAGTTTTAAAAGATTGTAAAAGACTTCTCAAAATAACTCGAAAGAACTCTCAAGACTCAACTCTTAACTGTACCTTGAATTTGAATTATGAATTCAAGGTTATGATTTATGTTATGAATGATATCTCGATGTTTAGATGTAGTTTAGAGTAGCTAGAATCAGAAAGGAATGAAGGTATCCTTCAATAGAACTCAAACGGGCCAAACGACGTAAAAATGGGTGGGGGCAGGTGACCGTGGCGCACTGAGTGGAGCGGGGAACCAACCCCTAAACTACAGAAACTTATTTGTGGCGCACTGCTCGCGCGGCGCATCAGTTCTTACCCAAATTTCTCCTGACAAATTTTCTTTCTCATTTTCTGACCCTAATTTGCCTAGAATCGAATGGTTTCTATCCAACTCACTTAGATTTGAATACCCAACATAATTACACAAAAAACTACTCAAAACGACCCACAAATTACTAGCATTCATCTCAAGAATTCATCAAAGCATCAACAATCAAGGTTAACGAATTAACTTCAACAAAACTCATCAAGAATTCAAAACCTTCATCTTTGAGGAGGAAATTGAATTAAAATCACATGATTAGCATACGGGTGAATGAACCTAGTACTATGAGAACTCACATACCTATTAGGGATAAAAACCTTGACGAAACAATCCTCGATTTGCAAGAAAACTTGATGAACGCCTTGAACCTTCCCTCTTTTCTCTTCTTTTCTCTTCTTGAACTCTCCCCTAAACCCTAAGGGCATGTTTCGAAGGATACCCTGGTAATTGGATTTGGTGTAATTGGGTGTATTTACACTGCTTGTCCTATTTGGTTGAACATGCAATTACTTAGTCATGAGGTAATTGGTGTAAATGGCAGGGGTAATTACACTTTACAATTCATAGGCAGAGGATGTGAATTGCTGGTAACTACATGGTGTAATTACCAGCGGATTACTTTTTAATTTCTTTTTTTTAAATTTTTTTTTTATTTTTTTGTTTTTAATTATTTTTACTTCTATTTTTATTTTTATTATTCTAAAATTTTCTAAAAGTTTATTTTATATTTTATATTATTATATTTCATTTCTTCTCGTTCTCAACCTTACTTCACGTGATTCTATAATTTTTTCGTATTATCTATTTCTATATTCCATGCTTATTTTCTCATTAGCATAATTTTATTAGTATGCTAATTTTTAAATTAAAATAGAATTTATTGTTAAGTAAGTTTATAGACCTACGTTTTTAAAAAAAAAATCATATTTATGTATGCTATGTTGAAATCTGCTACAAGAATGTTATGTTATATTTTTTGTTTAGAATTTATAACTTATGTTATATTTTATGTTTCATTTGGTTTAGTAATATTGAATTCACATTGCAAGTCATTTTTAATTAGACTTGATATATTATCTTTTTGTCGAATATTTAATAATTTATGACATTTTATTTATATATTAATCTTTTTATGAAACATGCATTTCACAATGTTCGTAGAAATTTCATACTTTTAGTTTTTATGATCAATTCAATTGAAATATATTAATTTGAAAAAAATATAAATCAATAATTTTTTCATAATATTAGTTAAAAACATATGTTTATTAATTAATATATTTTCAAAAAGGAATATATATCTTAAATATTTAATTTAATATCTTTTATAAAGTTTCTTATTTGTCTAGTATAAATTTTAAATAATTAATTTTTATTTTAAAAATATAATATAATTTTATGATTGCAATTTTGCATCAAAACACAACATGTTTAATTACACTATGGCATCCAAACAGGACATCTGTAATTACACTGTGGCAAACAAACAGGTCAGTGTAATTACTAGACTGTGTAATTACTAGGCTAGTTATTACTACCCTATTAATTACACAAATCCAATTACCAGGTGGCTTTCCAAACAGACCCTAAGCGTAATTTAGGATTGTGAAAACTGACCCAAATCAGTTTTGACTCCTAAAATAACACTAAACACGTTTTAAGCTGATGGGGTGAGGAAAAGACCAAATTACCCCTAACTAATTTAGGTAACTTTCCTTAATTGGACAGGCTGACTTCAAAAAACCATATAACCCTCATCCAAACTCTAAACTTAGCAAACTCGGTGGCGTTGGAAATAGGATTCCAAGACCTTTCATTATATATCTTATGAGTCAGCTAACTCATCTTTCACCGAAAGTTATGGTCATTTGAAGCTGACCTAAAACTCACAATTTAAGTGTAACTTGTAAAATTCTCAATTTAGCTATTTCCAATTTAGCGCTTTTTAAATTTAACTCTTTCTAAGGCGGGATGTTACAGAAGCCTTAGAAGGAATCTTAGTGCCTACACGTGGATAGTTTAGTAGTAATGAGAGTAGCATTTCCTCAGTATTAAAGTAAATCGAATGTAGACCAGTTTAGAGAAGATGGAATAAATCCATAGTTTTAAAGTGTCAGCTTTTGACTTAAGGGGGAGATGATAAGATGAGAAACCAAGTCAAGTGTGGAGAATCAGATAGTGATATGTTTAGAAAGAGTTATAGAGATATATCACTCCATTCATAATCTTGTGTGTTACTTAAAGTTCAGTCTTTCCAATATCTTATTGATGTTTCTGATTGTGGTAGTAATGGTATTCTTATTGCATCTAAGGTTAAAATGTGTAGGAGGAATAACGTGGAGTTTTACTATGAGTAATAGTTAAATGAGAGAAATTAGTTGGTTCCGAGTAGTAATGCGTGAAATTTCAGTTGGTATGGTAGGGATGACGAGAGGATGAGGAATTCCTAGGAAGTTGGTTAGCAAGAGTCTAGGGAGTGGTTAATGTACTAAGCTTGAATGTGGCGTTGTTAGTATGTGGACAAATGTGTGATGCATTCGGTGGTTCTTGATATGAGCCAAGGTTGGTCGAATGTGGTGGTAATGAGTAATATTCTTGGGATGAGATTTCCTATAGAGGTGTAGGATCTGAACCTTGTGATATTGGGTTAGGCTTGAATATAGTAAGAACATACCGTTAGGCTCATACTTTGGTAAGGTAGTCATGTACCTTTGGGGGAGCTATGAGTTGCAGCCCATGAGGTTTAGTAATAAGGAAAGAGGGCATAGTTGAGAAGTATTGCTAAGCCTAACATCTACTAGTCATATTACCCAAGACATTGTATTCCTACCCTTACTTCATGCCCAGACCTCGTTTGTTTTAGACAAGATAAATTTAGGTAGAGAGTGAGTTGGTTCAAAACAACATCGTTCTTGACTTATGTGCTATAGAGTGTCCCAAATCTTGATATGAATCAATTCAAACTATGTAAGTAGGAAAGTTCAGAATTCAGAAGAGGTAGTAAGAGTAAACCCCTTTCCATTCCCAGTTCAGCCATCATTCGAGGACGAATAATCCCAAGGGGGAGATATTGTAACATTCCAAAAAAATTTAAGTTAAGACTCGAACCATGCTTCGTTTGTGAATATGATTTTACTGAGTGATTTAAATTTTCTTAGGTGTTAAGGATCACTAGATGTAACACCTTGAGTTTTAAAAAAGAAATAAAGAGAAATTCATTCATGTAACCCATCAGTTCTATTAAGTTTTGGGTCAACTTCAAACAACTATATATTTTAGCACATAAAGAGTTAGGTTGCCCATGAATTGTCAAATTGAAGGTCTTTGAGTCCTCCTTCCAATGCTGCCAAGTGTTCTCAATACCAAGCTTGGATGAAGGAGTTATACCCGTTTGAGTGCAGCCTCTCTAGTTAAGGCATTTCTGTCATTTTAGGAAAGGGTATTTTGGTCTTTTCCTTACCCCAATAGACCTACCCATGTTTTTCCTCACCCAGTTACGGGTATAATCAGACTCTAAGATTATTTTTCACATTCCAAAACACTTGGGGCTTTAGAACGAGGTTTAAAGAGGAGAAAAAGGGCTAAGTTCAAGCGTTCTTCAAGGTTGTGGATTTCTCCAAGAACGATCATTTTTTCCAAGTATGTGATGTTTCCCATAGTGTTGGAATTTTTTTCTCATGCCAAACATGTGATTCTTTCATTAATTCATTTATGAAATCATTTTATGTAAAGATTCTTGAAGACTTCTTGAGTGTTAACCCCATTCTTTTACAATGGAGGTTTTAGAGTTCCTGAGGTGAGGCTTTTGCAAATGAGTGGTGTTTCTTGATAGAATTTGAGTGAGATTTCATGATTTTGTGTTGGGTTTATGAATCAAACAGGGTGTGGAAGAAATCATTCTATTCTTGATGAGTTAGGACTTGAAATTGAGCAACAAAATTAGTCAGGTTTTCTGATTTTGGGGGTGGGGCGGACCGCCACCATAGTGCCAGAGGGGATGGCACCCTGCGCCTGCAGTGCGCCAAAGCAGCCCCAGGAAAAAGGGATCTGCAGATCAAAGATAAATCATTCAACTGCTGTAAATCCTCCAACAAATAAGAAGAAAAAATAGACGATCAAAATCTTTAAAACATTTAGAAAATATATCGAAAAGGAAAAGCCCATACAAATAAATCACACAATTCTCTTTCTTTTCCCCTTATCAGCAACAACAACATTCTTGTTCTCCAAAAAATGAATTCTTCTTTTGACAACAACAATCTTTGATTCAACTAGCGTCAGGAGATCTTTCTTTCCTTGTTCTTCTTCTGGTTCTGGTACTGGCATTGATGATTCCTTGTGCTTCTTTTTAGGTTTCATATTTTGAGAGTAGAGATCAAGAACTTCTTTACAAGCATCCAAATTGTCAGGCCAAGTTTGGAGTTCCCCATTAGGACCAGTAATAACAGTACAAACCTATATATCGCAGATAGTTGCAAGCTCCATTGATTTGCTCTTTATGCATTCTTTCCTCTCTTGGTAAGACCTGGGATTGTTTGTTTTCTTCTTGCTTTGATCTTCTTCTGCCATAGCTTGATTTGATGTAGAATCTTGAGAAGAATGAGTACGTATATATAGGTGTTTTGGAAGAATTTTATACCTTCGGTAATACAAGTTGCCTACTTAAATTATAATTAGTATTCCCAATTTGAATAGGAAAGAGAATCAAATTCTCTTGGGAGGTTTGATAAAAAATCTGCTAAAAGTTTTGGTATGTAAATGTCTCGAATTGGAAAAGAAATATAATATAGAAAAATAGTAATTGTAACTTCCCAAGTTTACTGACAGCTGGGTTAGATAGTCTACGTCACGCTTAGTGCGATGCGTTCTTTTTTTTGAAACCTACCTAGGTAAAATAAATCAAGTTTATTTGGAATATAGTATACAACTTTATTAAGTAAAATATTAAATGACAGTCCTTTTTAGATTTGGTAAGACAATCTTGTGAAAATATTAGTGGTCTTTTTGTTTAATTATGTATAGATTTACTTTCTTATATTTTATCCAACATTCCTTTGGTATATAAAGTAAAGAGAAGTTGATTTGGTTAGAGTTTGATGATTAATCAAATTATTTTTGAAAACATAAATGAGAAAATAATTTTGAGTGGAAAATTTTTATTATTACTACTTCCGTCCACCTTAGTCGTACACTCATTAATCGCACATTGTATCCAAGGCCTAATAAGCTGGAGTAATGAGGCCATATGGGCCTCCAACTTCTGGACTCGAGCCAAGGGCACGACAACAGACCCTGAAGAGGGGGTGGCTCTGGAGGAGCTAGGGGCCTGACTAGCGGCCGGAGAATGGGAGGCTGGAGCATCCTCAGTCGGGGCTGGAGGCCCTACATTTGCTCCACATTGGCAACTAATTCTGCTCTCAATGGAGGTACCTCAACCTGCGGCTCTCTGCGTGGTGCCGCAACATTCGCCTCATCTCGAATCAGGCCTATATCCAGGGTCTTGGTCGCCTGGATCAACTTATCACAATGCCAGACCGACACTCTAGAATCCCCGCACAACTGAAAGATGAGGCATGGAAAGGGGTAAGTGGTGGTGGCCTTGAAGGCCCTCTCGTGAATCTCCGCAATAATCATGTGAACAAAATCCATCTCAAACCCCTAACAACAAGGGATGCGCCCATGACTGCGCAGTCCCAAGTGAGTACATTATCAGCCTGCATGGGAGACAGCTGGTTCGCTACCAACAACCTGAAAAATTTAGCTACAAATGTGAGGGTGGCCTTCTTGATGCTCAAGCCTAGTGTTCTAACCCACTCGGCGCGCTCACCGTCTGTAACAATATGATGGGCCAACCGGTGCAATAAACTCTCCCTCTGCTGTGCATTCCTTTGGAATGCCCCGCTCCTTACTATATCCCAATGATAATCAAATTCGCTCGTGTTGATCGCTAGAGTGTGGCCTGGGCCGTACAGAAATGTGTGGATAGTAGCCTCCTATATATCAACTGAGACTCCACAAACTAGTGTAGCCTTGAATGGAGGCTGGGCGGCGGGCTTGGCCCGTCTGTTAATCGAACCTCGGAGGGTAGCTGTATAGGAAGCATAAAACTGCCACACGACCTTCTCACTATAGGACCCTGGGCTACGAGCCATCCACTCGCACCGGTGCCTCTGGAATAGTGCATGGATGTCAGGCATAGTATAAAGGCGGCCTGTGAGTGCCCAGCGCTCCTCGGTAATCAATCGAGCCATCCTCTCTTTCTCATTTATCATCTGGGCATCCCTGTATATTTGCCATTGGCCACCTACACACCACCAGTTTGGCCCCTCAACAACTGCAGCAGGCTCGGTGTTTGGTGGCACTAGCATATCCCCCGCACTAGTAGCCTCATTACACAAGGCAGTCCTACCATGTGAACTAGAGCCAAAATCGAAGATGAAACCAGAATCGGAAACTGAGGCGGACTTAGGGATGGAAGAAAAACCAGCTGGTGAATCGATCGGTGTATCCTCCTCATCAGACTGGGAGGCAGTGACCACGTCGTGAATCACCTGCCGGGATTAGTTCCAGGTAGTGCAAGGAGATGTGGGGGATGTGATGTGGCAGGTGGGACTTATGCGGGATCCTTCTCAGAATCAGTATCTTCATCAATTAGTCGAAATGTTGGTGCCACCGACTTTGACTTGCCCTTTGGTACGTACGTCAGAGCTTTCTTGGGAGCCATGGTACTTGTGGAGGGTTAGTTAGTACCAAAATAGACCAAGGACACACTTGAAAATTTTAGAACAAAGAACGAACCAAAACAAAAATTGAAAAATATTTCAGACAGTAGCTTTAGCGGCCACCTACGGTCTGTAGGTTGACGTATGGTCCGTGGGTCCCCTCCGTAGGTCAGAGGTCCCAAAAAGTTGGGCTCTGATGGGAACCACAGATGTGTAGAAAGGTCTGTAAGTTGACTTACGAACCATAGTCTACCTCCGTGGTTCCTCACTTAGAGGGTTTTCCATGTAAAACAGACCCATGGACCAGACCTACAGTCCATAGGCAGGGTCTTGTGGGTCATGTCTGTGCCAAATATTAGACATTCTTCATATGTAAACCAGTTTTCAACCATTCAAACAATCAACCTAAGTCTAATCATGCATTTCAACACAATTTCTAGTAGTTTGTTATCCCTAAGGTTCCGATTACTCATTCTTTAACATTTATTGCATACAAAACTAGGAACCCTAAATCGAAACTTCCATTTAGACTATTTACCCAAAGTTATTTGATTACAAAGATAACACAATCACATTCTATTGTCCCAAGGGTGTTTCTAACTATAGTTTATCATGTATTTCATACAAAAACAACCCAAGTCAAGATCCACTTCATGATTTCATATATTGAACAATGAATACCGAAATTCAGAGTTAAGTTGAAATAGTTTACCTTAAAAGTAATTGAAGTGGGTGATTGTGTGATGCTAAAACTCCTTAGACCTTTGTGACACCAAACCCGGACCTTGAACTCTTCTTGGGAAAGGAGAATGAGAGTGGAAATTTGGGAGAGGGGGAAAATGATTATGGAAAATAGGAGTGATAAGGGGGATTGATGAGGGAGTTTTGGGATTTGGAGGGTTTAGAAACGGTTAGGAGGGAATATGGGAAATGGGGAATCAATTTAAAAAAATGAAGAGTTTTATTAAAAAGGGTCTTGGACGGGTCGACTGAACGCTAGGATTGTACCCACGAAACCCCGTCTACAGGCCCTGGGTCAACCTACAGACCATAAATGGGGTCTGTAGGTCACTCAACACTTAGAAAATTTCGAGGACTTACCTGGGGATCTGCGAACTCCATTCACGATCCGTGGATGGACCCAGGGACCGTCGAAGGGGTTCGTAGACCTCTGCGCAGACCTTTTTCTGTAGAGTTTGCTTTTCATCCCTGCACATGTAGCATCCGTTAGGCCTTTGTTTTTACATTTTCTTGACACTTTTTAGGCATGGACCCTATGCTATATTTGGCCAACACTAAAACAAAAATAAAATATCAGTTTAAGAATTATAGAAAATCAACTCAACAAAGAAAACTCCTAAATCGAAAAGAAACACCTATAGTCGGCTAGATTGTACATCTTGGGTTGCCTCCCAAAGATCGTTTGATTTAACATCGCGGCACGACGCATGCCTCTTGATTACTCAGACTTCATCAAGATAGTAGGCCTCGACCACCTGTTGCACATTCTCCTCTTTGCCCATGTAAACCTTGATCCTTTTCCCATTTACCTTGAACCTTGTTCCCTCATTGTTCTCGAGCTCGACCGCTCCATGTGGGAACAGTTGAGTGACTATGAATGGTCTGGTCCACTTGGACTTGAGCTTGCCAAGAAACAAGCGCAACCTAGAGTTGAATAGAAGCACCAGATCACCCACAACAAATTCACGCTTTTCGATCTTTTGATCATGATACTTCTTCATCATCTCTTGGTACAAGGCAGAACTTTCATAAGCTCTTAGGCGAAACTCATCAAGCTCATTCATGTCACTTACTCTCTGACTCAATGCGGCTCCCCAATCCAAATTCAACTTCTTTAGCGCTCACATAGCCTTATGCTCTAGCTCTACCGGCAAATGGCAAGACTTGTCATATACAAGTTGGTAGGGGGACAAACCCATGGGAGTCTTGAATGCGGTGCGATAGGCCCATAGAGCATCATCAACCCTCCTAGACCAATCAGTTCCATTAGCATTCATAGTCTTAGCAAGGATTTACTTGACTTCTCTACTAGACACTTCAACTTTCCCACTACACTGCGGATGGTAAGGAGTGGCTACATTGTGACGGACTCCATATTTCTCTAACAAGCCCTTGAACAATTTATTGCAAAAGTGGGAACCTCCATCGCTGATAATCGCCGTAGGTGTACCAAATCTGGAGAAGATATTATTTTTTAGAAATTCGGTGACACTTTTACCTTCATTGTTTGAAAGCGCAATTGCTTCCACCCATTTTGACACATAATCAACCGCAACAAGAATATAATTCATCCCATATGAACTCCCAAATGGACCCATAAAATCAATGCCCCAAACATCAAAAAACTGAATCACCAAAATCGGATTCATAGGTAGCTCTTGCTTCTTTGAAATCCCTCCTTCTCTTTGGCAACGATCACAAGACACTACACCATTTTAGGCCTAGAGCCACACTAATTCCGGACAATGCTTGTAAAGTGTAGCCTAAAATATTTTTGGGGACGCTTTCAAAGCGTAGCCCAAGTTTTTAACTTTTAGCTACACTTTATATTGGCAACATTTAAAAAGTGTACTCTTTAATGGTATAAGCTACACTTTATAAGTGTTGTTACAATATGATATAATTAACAACAATTATTAACACATATGGCTACACTTTTAAAGTGTCCTATTTTAATAATTGTAAAAACAACACATTAAAGTGTGGCCTTAAAATTTTCACTAAAATTTTCCATCCAACATTATTTTAAGTCTCCCTCCCATTTTTATTGGCCAAGAAAAATAATTCATAAAACATTAATTTTAATAAAATACATAATACATATGTGAGAAAAACATGTGTGAGTTCTCTCTTTCTCGGAGTGAAGAGTTGAAGAATTGATCTGAAGAACTGATCTGAAGAACTGAATAGATGAAGAGCTGAAGTTGAAGAACTGATTTCGTCAAGCGTGAGTTCGATTCTCTTCTCCGATAACAATTTCGTCAAGCGTGAGTTCGATTCTCTTCTCTGATAACCATTTCATCAAGCGTGAGTTCGATTCACTACTCCATAAGTACTAAAAATAGTCTTCTTGTTATTGATTGATTTTTTTGTTTTGTGTTTAGAAGAGGAGAATAAGAAGGAATTGATAACTTTGGGGTTTGATGGCTAAGAACACGATTTCAGACAGAACTGAAGCTAGGA
>JAJOOF010016697.1:0-22742 GCA_029582545.1 Solanum lignicaule | reverse complement strand
ATTGATTTAATTTGTCGTTATCAGTTTTTGTGATATTGAGTTTTTTATATTCCGGATATAATTTCTTTAATTTTCTTTTTATTTTTCTTAACTTTCTACTAGTATGTTTCTTCCTTAGTTTCTCGTTATCCATAGCTCTGATACCATTTAGAAGAAAATTGCGTAATTTATAAGCGACAATATTTTTATTACTTTGTGATTATGTTATGTGGATCGGTGACAACATTCTTTAAATTTTGATTAGGAAATCATCTATTGTGGTAAAATTATTAGAGGAATCATAAAAATATAGTTACCACTAGGAGAATAAATAAGAATGACAACACGTGCTCCCGTTGTAGTGAAAAGTTTCCATTTTCTTTTTGAAATTTGTAAAGCATTTTGCTTTAAAATTTACCATCTTCATTTTAGTCTTTTATAGGCGTACAATCTTATTTTCTGCTATTACAAAGATATTAGGGAAAATAAGGTGGTTTGACTCACTAAGTTTGAAAAACTTATAGAAGAAAGTGGCATAATCTATAGGCAACAATACTTTTATTGCTTCGTGATTAAGTTAAGTCTATAAATGAATTGCATGTTATGTACTTTTTCTAGATTATAACCCTTACTATTCATTTTGACTCCAGTTTTAGAAAACATATTTTTCCTTCAATAGATTACCCAACTGTAAGAATATGTTTTTTTAGTAGTTTTTTAGAACTTTCTTGGATTTACTAACAATTATCATTGTTAGGTCTCAAATCGATAAATGGATAAGAGTATCAAATATTTGTGCTTAGTTCTTTTTCCAATTCTTAACTTCTTTTACCTAATATAGGTTTTTCATTAGAACTAGTTTAGTTTACGCGCTTTGCATGTGTGTTGTACATCAATTAATAAAATTATATATTAAAATAATAAAATTATTTTATAATAGCAAAGCATTTCGTATGAAGGTTAAAAATTTAGATTGAAATAGGTGAACCTCTTTATTTAAAATTTTTAATTCGTTTACCATAATTCAAATAAGATTTATATAAGGTAAAAATGTTGGTTTTAAAGTCTTAGTGTTAGGACTTTTAATATAGTTCAAATAAGAAAATATTTAAGAAATAAAATTTCAGTCAATTTTGAACTAATAAATATTAGTATTTTTTACCTATTACAAATAAGTAAATTTAATGACTATAACTTTAGTTACATTCCAGGAATCCAGGTCCTAAATATTAGCATAATAACTACGAAAATTATTTGAGTAAATTAGTAAATAACAATTTGTCTATTGTAAAATCTTTTAATGAAGGGTAAGAAGGTAAATCAACATTAGATGTACATGTTATTCCAAACACAAGTCTCATTAGAACTCCAACTCCAACTTTAAAAATTTCAAATAAGGTGAACAATATTAGATTTTTATTCACACTCAGCTTTAATACATTTTCATATATAATATTCTTCGAGAATCACTAGCTATACTCGAAATTAGATTTCGCTTAAATGTGAAGAAATATTTAGCTAACTTGAATCATTTATTAAATAATTCTAAAAATTGAAACGTATAACTATGATTAAATATTACAAATAGTTTAACTATCAATCATAAATTTTCATTCATTTTGATCTTAAACAAAAATCTTAGCTAATACTAGTTGTGAAGGAAATACTACTTTATTATATGGATTATTGCTTAAGTAGCGAAGGAGTTTAAATGTATTATAGACTATTATATTTTTTAGGAGTCTTTTTATCAACACTAATTCTCCTCATTAATTCTTCTAATATATTTCTCTCTTACCATTATTTTAGGGGTCCTTAAATTTTTACAAGTTTGTTTATATTTCTTTTTACCATATATTTTAAGATTTAATAACATAAAGATAATTAAATTATAATTGGAGAAAAGTATTAAATGAAAATTTTGTCTATAGTAGAGTGTTTTAAGGACAGGCAAAAAGTTTAATCAACATTTTTATAGATACTACGAATAACGGATGAAGAGAAAATTAAAGTGTTTTTTGAATAGCAATAATGTAGGATTGCGGGAAGTTCATAGCATGAAGACAAAAAAAATCTAGGATAAATGTACTTGTATTTAAAATTTGTTAACATATAAAAAGATTGCTCAAGACAAACCTGATCATGATGATAGTGGCAATTGAAATTTTTCTTTGATATATGAAGTCTCTATATGTGTATCCTCACCGAGATCGATATTAGCTCTCTACTCTTGTTTTTAGTTTTTTGAACAATACCTGCACTAATTGCTCAGTCTCTTTTTCTTCTCAAACCTGAACATACAAAGAGATAAAAAAACAAAAGAAAAAGCACTAGTATAAGGAATTTTAAACAAAATCTATAATTAAGACTTCAACAATTTAAGTTTATATCAAACATGACAAAAAGAATAGTTTGATACCAGTTAGAATGAGCTAGAGAATATTGTTGAATCACAAAATCATCGGTTAAGATGATATTATGTACTCTCTTGCCAAGAGCTTAAAATTTCAGAGATTACTATACTAAATCAAAGAAATTAATTATGTCCTTCATTTCTTTCTTCTTTAATTTTTGTAATGAATCTTGAATAAATCTCTAATTTTTTGTATGCTATTGATTAGGTCCCGTAAGAAAAGATAAAAGAACAAATGAAACGAAAGGTCAACACATGGTAATTTAAATGGGAACATTCTATAGTGATTATAAAATTCAAAAAATCGCACCTTCGTGATTAAATGAGAAACCGATAACCAACAAAATCAAATAACTAGCTCGCTTTAGAATTCATAAAATCTTTGGTAAAAATTACAGTCAGACATGCAAATAAGTGAGTGATTTTGAGATCAATTGAACTTGGATATCTCTTTTTCCTCTTTTAGCTAATAGTTTTTCCTTTTTCTGTAGTTGTTGTGGCTGCTCCTTTTTTTTGGTGATTTTATATACTAGGTTTAGGGGTAGTATGGATTATTTCTTTAGGTCTAATCTTCTTAAAATATCCTTGCATGAATTTTGGATAAGATTAAAAAAATTGGAGAGCACGAGTGGAATATTCTCCTTCCTAAATGGAATATGCTTTCAATAAAGATTGAGATGAAATTTAACACGTGGTAACATGTTATTGAGTTTGATCTTTTTGATTTTTTATTTGGAAAATATTCAAGGATAAAATAACACCTAAATATTAATTTTTTAAATTTTTTTAAAAAAAGAAACATATTTGGGTAATTTTTCTTTTTCCTCTCAAATAAAAATAAAAATAAAAGCATTTTTTTAAAAAGACAAAAGACAATTTTTTTATTTTCAATTGGGAAAAATGACAATATACCCCCAAACTATCGTAAATGGTATGCAGATACCATCCATCATACTTTTGGGACATTGGTGCCCCTGCCGTCCAAAAACTAGAGCATATATGCCCTTCACTCTAACGGAAGACTAAATAGGGACACGTGGCACAATCTTATCCGTCGATGGTGGATAAGATTATGACACATGTATGTCCGTTAGTATAAAGGGTATATATGTTCTAGTTTTTGGATGGCAGGGGCAACAATGTCCCAAAAGTATGACGGAGAGTATCTGCATACCATTTACGATAGTTCAAGGGTATATTTGTCCTTTTTCCCTTTTCAATTTTCTCAAGTAAGATCTGCGTTAAAATGAAATTAAAGTTAAAATAAAGATTACATTTGAAAATAGACCTAAATTTTTAAAATGGGTTGAAACACATGTATAATAAAAAATCATGTGTCCACACCTATCTCTTCCCTTATATGGGCATATAATTCTTCGACTAGGGTCATACTAAACATGTCGGGCTCTTTTGTGAATACTTGCCACCCCTAACTGTTGATCTACACTCCAAAATCCAATGAACGGACTCAAATAACCCTTAGGTGCTAAGTCGCCACTCAGCAATAAGGCTCCTCTTGAGTCAGTATGACGACCGAATCTCATTTTGGGGAATCCTATAGCATCTTACCTTTTCTATTTGGTGTTTACTTGTGCAGGAGGAGTGGGAGTTATAGAGGTATTACACTCCCGCTCTTCAGTCTCTTCGATAGTTCTCTTTCTTTAAGTGTCGCCATGTAGTATAGGAGCTACTCCGATCCCTTCTACAAGAATATGCTTGGTAACGATGGTATTGAGTGGATTTATATATGCACAAAAGTTAGCAAGCAAACATGTGATTTGGTTAGTTCAAAACAAATGAAAATGTAATTGGAACACTTGAGATGTGACCCTACAAAAGGGATGCATTGCCATATGTTAATGTATGTGGCCACAACTAGCCTGCCACAAAAAAGCCTATCTATACACAGGGTCTATCTCATTGATGCAGTCAAGATGCAAGGCTACATCGAGATATGCAACCGCAACACCCGTCCACAATAAGAAATTGTAACAGCCCGTATTATGCATATGCTTGTTCTGTTCTTCTGATGCTTGACATAGCCTTATAGTATAGGTGAGGGACCATGTTTCTTATATGATTAGTGTTGGTTTAACTAGCTTGGAAGGTGATGTGATGCCTTGCACATTGCAGCATGTGTACTGCAAGTTATAACTCCAACGGAAATATTTAAACTCGAGACGGGAAGGTGGTAATTGAGCTTAATGTTGAAAGTTAAGTGCTCAGTTAAAGAAAAAGAGATTAATAATTAGAAAGTGGATTAAAATAGGTGAGCTGCTTGCTTGACTTAACTAAACTAATAGGTGACAAATAGGTGCATCACCTACTTTGACTTATTGACCAGTCCAAAGAACCAAGTAGGTGCATCACCTACTTGAACTATATGGATCTAGTTAAAAAGGCCAAGGTTTATAGATCAGATTTGGGCCTATGCTAATGGACTCACTTGAGGCCCAAACTATGTTAAATAAACCAAAATGAAATGAAAGCCCAGCAACCAAATCTGTCAAGGCCCAATATTTAAGCCCAAGTGAAAGCAAGTAAGTGCATCACCTAGTTTGACCTTTTGAGCTGCTTGATGTACATAAGCAAGTGCATCACCTACTTGACCAATTAGTGGCTGAAAATGAAGCTTTCTAGTGGATATTCTTAAAGGTGAAGAAAGTTCAATATAAAGATATATTAGCTGCTATTCTTATTCATTTTAACACATTATTGAGGATTAACTCTAGCTCTTTCTCTCTCTTTTCTCTTAAGGATTAAACAACAACCTTAAAGTTCTTCTAGGGTTCTTGAAGAAACCCTCATCTCTGCAAGACAAGGTAAGTGAAAACACTTATGGATTTAGCTTAATTCTCCCATGGATGATTAAGGAAAACATGTTATTCATGCTCAAGTATAGGTATAAAGGCATAATATTTCCAGAAGCTACTGCTCACTTCCTTGGTTATTAAGATACTTTTCTCTTCTTCTTTGGTTTAAGTGTGAAGGGAAGTTGAAGTTCTAGAGAAATTCAAGTTATAAGGAGAAGTTGCAGAAATTGAGATTAAAACCTGAAAGGGGAGGATGAATCGTGATAGTTGTATTGATCAGAGGATAAGGTATGTAAGTTAATTCGATTCAATATTCTTCGGCATGAAATCTGATAATTGAGATTAATATCAATAAATGAATTTCCTAAGTTATATTCCTAGTAAAAGAAACATAGTGGCAGCGTATGATCTCCAAATAGCTAACAATATTTCCCCCTCTCCTTAGTCTATAGAATTACTTCATTATATGTTCAGTACTCTATACTTGTGTAATTATCTTCCTATGTGCTGGTATAGAAATGGTATTTGCAAAAACCAAGTTTGGTGAATCCTCCTCTTAGTCAGGTGAAGTCACTTGTGTCATTTAATCTCCCAAGTAATGCATTGATGTTACATAGCTCCTTATGTCATTGTTACTACCTTGAAGTATTATTTTCATGTCTTCTACTACTGCCATAGTCCAAAATATCAAAAATGACTATGACCACCAAAACAACAATCTCAAAGATTAAAGAATATAAGTAAAGCAATATGTATAATTAAGGGTGGCAGCTTAGGGGCGAAATCCTAGCATAGGCCAATCCCAATTGGTATAGAAGAGTGGCAGCTCAGGGGCTAAAGCCTAGCATGGGCCGATCCCAATTTGTATAAATATGAGGACCGCATCCCAGGGGTTAAAATGCCTAGCATGTGTCATCCTCTTCTACTACTGATCAGTTGGTCATTTGTATCAAATGCCTTATAAAGATCATAACACACAGAAAGGTGTAGACAAGAATGTAACATACATGATTCCATAAGAGTTAACCAAGGTGGTCTTCTGTTCTGATTTATGCACACATATATTGATACTTAGTTTCATTGAACTCCTATTTAGATATGTTATTGCCTTACATATTCAGTACATTTTCTCGTACTGACGTCCCTCGTGGGGGACGCTGCATTTCATGCTGCAGGCACAGGTACTTTAGCTAGTAGTCCTCCTCAGTAGAAGCACACGACACTCAGCTACTTTTGGTGAGCTCCAGATTGATTCGGAGCTTTACTGAGTCCTTAGTAGATTCATTTTGGTATTGTATCATAGTTAAGGGTAAGGTGGGGTCTGTCCCAACCTACTCTAAGGTTTTTTATCTTTTAGAGGCTTTGTAGACTTATGCAGATGCTTCAGTTGCCTCTTAACAACTTGTGGCCTCAACGGCCAAGTCTTGTATATAAATTTTGGGTCTACTTATGTTGGTTTGTATTGCTGCATCCTATGTGAACTTGTCACAATATTGTCATAGTTATATGCATAGTAGGCACAGGTTACATGTTGGTTCTCTTGGGCCTTTAGGGCATCGGGTGCTTGTCCGTCTTAATGGGATTTGAGGCGTGACAAAAGTGGTATCAGAGCATGTCATCCCAGGGAGTCTACAAAGCCGTGTATGTGTAGAGTCTTGCTTATGGATGTGTTGTGCTCCACATTTATAAACATGAGGCTACGGGACATGTAGGAGTTGTCTCTTTTCTTTCATTTCTTAGACCGTGCGATAGAACCAAAGTTGTAAGTGAATCATATTTAACTTCTGAATTGATTTTATTATAGCAAAGATGCCGGTTACGAGAAGGAGTAAAAGTATAGGTAAACGAGTAGATGTGGCTGCCCAAGAAGGGACCAGCCAACCACCACCTAATCAAGCTGTTCAAAGTGAGGCTCAAGATGAGTCCCTATCACAGACTTCCCCAACCCCTCCATCTCCAGAAGATCTAAGGAGGGAAGCTGCACCTCAAGAACCCACTATTAATACTACCGAGCAAGATTTGAGGAATGCAGTCCAATTATTGACTCGTATAGTTGCTGGCCACGGCCAAAGGCAAAAAGGTCCAGTTGCAGTTACTAGTGGTGTAGATAGAACAGCTGGCACGCGGATACGTGACTTCTTTAATTTGGACCCTCCATCATTCACCGGGTCAGATCCTAATGAGGATCCACAAGATTTTATAGATCAAATCCAACGCACTTTGGATGTTATGCATGTAAGTGGTAAAGAAGCTCTTGAGCTAGCAGCATATAGATTAAAAGGTGTGGCTATATTGTGGTATGAAGCTTGGAAGCAATCTAGGGGAACAGATGCACCTTCAGCTATGTGGAAAGAGTTCATAAAGGCATTCCTTGACCATTATTTGCCATTGGAGATCCAAGAGGCCCGTGCGGATTAGTCTTAAATCTCCACCAAGGAAATATGAGTGTGAGAGAGTACAGTCTCAAATTTAATTCCTTGGCCAGGTATGCTCCTAATGTAGTAACTACTATGGAGGATAGAGTTCATCGATATGTGTATAGATTAGATTCATATCTGGTTAGAGACTGTACCATTGCTTCGTTGAATAAAAATATGGATATAGCAAGGATGCAAGTTTTTGCGCAAAAGTTGGAGGATCAAAGGCAAAGAAGAAGGACACAAGAATCGGAAACAGGGCATTCTAAGAGGGCCAGATCCATGGGGCAATTTACACCATCCCAAGGTGAGTTTAGGCCTCGGTTCTTTAACAGACCACCTAGGTCATCATCTTCCTACTCTACAGCTAGTGCCCCACCTCGGTTTCAAGAATCTAGGGGCAATCAGTTTAGGCAAAGAGGTGAAAGCCAAGGTTCACGAACAGCGGGGTACCCAGAGCAGGGAAGTATGAGCCAATCAAGATCTCCTCGAAAGTCTTGTAAACAATGTGGAAGGAATCATCTAGGTGCATGTAGGTTTGGGACAGATGTTTGTTTTTGGTGTGGTACACTGGGTCATCTGATAAGAAATTGCCCTCATAGGGGTGTGGGTGGTGTGGCACAACCTACTAGATCATTTGTTGCATCATCATCATCAACACCTTCTTTGGGTAGGGGACAGATGCCTACTGGTCGTGGTAGAGGATTTAGGGGATCAGCTAGTTCTAGTGGAATTCTGGTGGTTACCCAAAGAAGCCTAGAGGATCGACAAAATTTAGAAGCCTCGCTGGATGTGGTTACAGGTACATTGTCCATCTTTTCACATATTGTATATGCATTTATTGATCCGGGGTCTACACTATCATATGTTACTCCATTGATTGCTGAAAAGTTCAAAAGAACACCAGAATTATTAGTGAAGCCATTTGAAGTGTCTACATCAATTCGTGAGTCTATCATAGCTAGAAGGGTTTATCATAATTGCATTGTAACTGTTTGTGATCGTGATACATTAGCTAACCTTATTGAGCTAGAAATGGTAGATTTTGATGTTATAATGGGTATGGATTGGTTAGCTTCTTGTTATGCCATGGTAGATTGTCAAACTAAGATAGTGCATTTCCATTTTCCAAAAGAGGCAGTCCTTGAATGGAAAGGTAATAATG
The DNA here is from genome assembly GCA_029582545.1 of Solanum lignicaule. Lineage (NCBI taxonomy): Eukaryota > Viridiplantae > Streptophyta > Magnoliopsida > Solanales > Solanaceae > Solanum > Solanum lignicaule. The sequence goes on along the minus strand of JAJOOF010016697.1, from coordinate 13,955 downwards.
GGGCACCAAGAGGTAAATTTATTTCTTATCTTAATGCAAAGAAGATGATGTCCAAAGGATACATATGTCATCTAGTGAGAGTGAAAAATATAGATGCAGAGCCACCAACTCTTCAATCCATTTCGGTATTGAATGAGTTTCCTGATGTATTTTGTGAAGATCTTCCAGGTTTGCCTCCATAATGAGAAGTAGAGTTTGGTATTGATGTGATTCCAGATACTCAACCTATCTCTATTCCTCCGTATAGAATGGCCTCGTCAGAATTACAGGAGTTGAAGGAGCAATTAAAAGACTTATTAGAAAAAGGATTCATAAGGCCTAGTATGTCCCCATGGGGAGCACCAGTTTTATTTGTACGCAAGAAAGATGGTTCGTTAAGAATGTGTATCGACTACCGGCAGTTGAATAAGGTAACGATTAAGAACAAATATCTCCTCCCTAGAATTGATGATTTGTTTGATCAGTTACAAGGTTTTAGGTGTTTTTCAAAGATCGACTTGAGGTCGGGTTATCACCAAGTAAGGGTCAAAGACAAAGATATTCCCAAGACAGCTTTTCGGACACGGTATGGTCATTTTGAGTTTTTAGTCATGTCATTCGGGCTAACAAATGCACCAGCAGCTTTTATGGATTTGATGAATAGGGTGTTCAAGTCATTTCTAGATGTATTCGTGATAGTATTCATAGATGACATTTTGGTGTATTCAAGATCAGAAGATGACCATGTTAATCACCTGCGACAGGTTTTACAAATTCTTCGTGATCGTAAGTTGTATGCAAAGTTCTCTAAATGTGAGTTCTGGTTGAAATATGTGGCATTCTTAGGTCATATTGTATCCGATGAAGGAATAAGGGTTGATAACCAGAAGATAGAAGCCATGAAAAACTGGCCAAGACCTGCAACGCCTACGGAGATCCGCAGTTTTCTTGGATTGGCAGGTTATTACAGAAGGTTCGTTGAAGGATTCTCTTCCATTGCTGCACCCTTAACAAAGCTAACACATAAAGGAACTAAGTTTCAGTGGAGTGATGAATGTGAAAGAAGCTTCCAAGAATTGAAGAATAAATTAACTTCTACACCTGTATTGGTACTTCCAGAAGGCACGGAAGGCTATGCAGTGTATTATGATGCTTCAGGAGTGGGCTTAGGTTGTGTATTGATGCAGCATGGTAAAGTAATATCTTATAGCTCAAGGCAGTTGCGGCCACATGAGAAAAATGATCCAACCCATGATCTAGAGCTAGCAGCCGTTGTCTTTGCTTTGAAGATATGGCGCCACTACTTGTATGGAGTTCATGTTAACATATACACTGATCACAACAATTTTCAATATATCTTTAAGCAAAAGGACCTAAATCTGAGGCAGCGAAGATGGCTGAAGCTATTAAAAGATTATGACATTGATATCTTGTATCATCCCGGGAAAGAAAATGAAGTAGATGATGTGTTAAGTCGTAAAATAATGGCAAGCACTTATGGGCAGTATGTGGAAAGACAAGGAATAACTAAGGATCTATGTCAACTAGCTAGCTTGGGGTTCGCCTTCTTGGGGTTATTGTGCAAAATGCGGCAGAATCCTTATTAGTGGTGGAAGTGAAAGAGAAGCAGTACATTGATCCTATTCTATTAAAGCTTAAGGAGAATGTACAACAGGGTATGACAAAGGTATTTGAGCTTACGCAAGAGGGAGTACTTCGATGTCCAAACAAATTGTGTGTACCTAATGTAGATGAATTAAGAAACAGGATTATGATAGAAGCACATCATTCAAGATATTCTGTCCATATGGGGTCAACTAAAATGTATCATGACTTGAAAGAAATGTATTAGTGGGGGGACATGAAGAAGAACATTGCGCAATTCGTGGCTCAATGTCCAAATTGTCAACAAGTAAAAGTAGAGCACCAAAAGCCCGGAGGTTATATGCAGTGTATAGAATTTCCAATTTGGAAGTGGGACATGATCAACATGGATTTTGTCACTGGTTTGCCTCGCTCATTTCGGAAGTTTGACTCCATATGGGTAATAGTTGACAGACTCACCAAATAAGCACATTTCTTGCCGGTGAAGACTACTTATACAGCTGAAGAGTATGCAAGGTTGTATATTAAAGAGATAGTTCGACTACATGGAGTGCCAATCTCTATAATATCTGATAGAGGAGCTCAATTCATTGCAAATTTTTGGAAGTCATTTCAGAAGAGTTTGGGAACACAAGTGAATTTAAGTACAGCCTTTCACCCCCAAACAGACGGTCAGGCAGAGCGTACAATTCAAACACTTGAGGATATGTTGCGAGCTTGTGTATTAGACTTCAAGGGTAGCTGGGATGTTCATCTACCGCTTATTGAATTCGCTTATAACAATAGCTACCATTCAAGTATTAAAATGGCACCTTATGAAGCTTTATATGGTAGAAAATGTAGATCCCCAATTGGCTGGTTTGAAACAGGTGAAACTGCCTTATTTGGGCCAGACCTTGTTCATCAAGCTATGGAAAAAGTCAAGGTGATACAACAGCAGCTAGAAACACCTCAAAGTCGACATAAATCATATGCAAATGTTAGAAGGAGAGGACTAGAATTTTCCATAGGGGATTGGGTGTTCTTGAAGGTGTCACCGATGAAAGGGGTAATGAGGTTTGGTAAAAAGGGAAAGTTGAGTCCACGCTACATAGGGCCATATAAGATTATTCGAAGAATTGGCCAAGTTGCGTATGAGTTAGAGCTACCTCAAGAACTTTCAACCGTTCATCCAGTGTTTCATGTCTCAATGCTTCAAAAATCCGTAGGCGACCCATCTCGTATTACTCCTACTAAAGATGTACAAGTTACGAGAGATCTCACTTATGAAGAAGTACCCATTGCTATTCTGGATCGACAAGTTAGGAAGTTAAGGAATAAAGAAGTAGCTTCTGTAAAAGTATTATGGAGGAACCAGCAAGTAGAAGAAGTTACATGGGAAGCGGAAAAAGCAATGAAATTGAAGTATCCTCATCTCTTCCAGACCAATGAGAAAGATGAAAATGTTTAGTTGAGGCGTTAACAACTAAGTATAAGTCTATATGTTTAATGTGAGTAATAGTAATACTTAGGCTTGAACTTGTTTGGGTTGGATAACCATGCTAACATTCGAGGATGAATGTTTTAAGGAGGGAAGCATGTAACAGCCCGTATTATGCATATGCTTGTTATGTTCTTCTGATGCTTGACATAGCCTTATAGTATAGGTGAGGGACCATTTTTCTTATATGATTAATGTTGGTTTAAACTGGCTCGGAAGGTGGTGTGATGCCTTGCACGTTGCAGCATGTGTACTGCAAGTTATAACTCCAACGGAAATATTTAAACTCAAGACGGGAAGGTGGTAATTGAGCTTAAAGTTGAAAGTTATGTGCTAAGTTAAAGAAAAAGAGATTAATAATTAGAAAATGGATTAAAATATGTGAGCTGCTTGCTTGACTTAACTAAGCTAGTAGGTGACAAGTAGGTGCATCACCTACTTTGACTTATTGACCAGTCCAAAGAACCAAGTAGGTGCATCACCTACTTGAACTATATGGATCTAGTTAAAAAGGCCAAGGTTTATAGATCAGACTTGGGCCTATGCTAATGGACTCACTTGAGGCCCAAACTATGTTAAATAAAACCAAATGAAATAAAAGCCCAGCAGCGAAATCTGTCAAGGCCCAATATTTAAGCCCAAGTGAAAGCAAATAATTGCATCACCTAGTTTGACCTTTTCAGCTGCTTGATGTACATAAGCAGGTGCATCACCCAGTTGACCAATTAGTTGCTAAAAATGAAGCTTTCTAGTGGATATTCTTAAAGGTGAAGAAAGCTCAATATAACGACATATTGGCTGCTATTCTCATTCATTTTAACACACATTATTGAGGATTAACTCCAGCTCTTTCTCTCTCTTTTCTCTTAAGGATTAAACAGCAGCCTTAAAGTTCTTCTAGGGTTCTTGAAGAAACCCTCATCTCTGCAAGACAAGTTAAGTGAAAACACTTATGGATTTAGCTTAATTCTCCCATGGATGATTAAGGAAAACATGTTATTCATGCTCGAGTATAGGTATAAAGACATAATATTTCCAGAAGCTACTGCTCACTTCCTTGGTTATTAAGATACTTTTCTCTTCTTCTTTGGTTTAAGCGTGAAGGGAAGTTGAAGTTCTAGAGGAATTCAAGTTATAAGGAGAAGTTGCAGAAATTGAGATTAAAACCTGAAAGGGGAGGCTGAATCGTGATAGTTGTATTGATCAGAGGATAAGGTATGTAAGCCTATTCGATTCAATCTTCTTCGGCAACAAAATCTGATACTTGAGATTAATATTAATAAGTGAATTTCCTAAGTTCTATTCCTAGTAAAGGAAACATAGTGGCAGCGTATGATCTCCAAATAGCTAACAATAATTCCCCCTCTCCTTAGTCTATAGAATTACTTCATTATATGTTCAGTACTCTATAATTGTGTAATTATCTTCCTATGTGCTGGTATAGAAATGATATTTGCAAAAACCAAGTTTGGTGAATCCTCCTCTTAGTCAGGTGAAGTCAGTTGTGTCATTTAAGCTTACAAGTAATGCATTGATGTTACATAGCTCCTTATGTCATTGTTACTACCTTGAAATATTATTTTCATGTCTTCTACTACTGCCATAGTCCCAAATATCAAAAATGATTATGACCACCAAAACAACAATCTCAAAGATTAAAGAATCTAAGCAAAGCAATTTGTATAATTAAGTGTGGCAGCTCAGGGGCGAAAGCCTAGCATGGGCCGATCCCAATTGGTATAGAAGGGTGGCAGCTCAGGGGCAAAAGCCTAGAATGGGCCGATCCCAATTTGTATAATTATGAGGACCGCATCCCAGGGGTTAAAATGCCTAGCATGGGTCATCCTCTTCTATCACTGATCAGCTGGTCATTCGTATCAAATGCCTTATAAAGATCATAACACACAGAAAGGTAAAGACAAGAATGTAATATACATGATTCCATAAGAGTTAACCAAGATTGTCTTCTGTTCTGATTTATGCACACATATATTGATACTTAGTTTCATTGAACTCCTATTTAGATATGTTATTGCCTTACATATTCAGTACATTTTCTCGTACTGACGTCCCTCGCGGGGGACGCTGCATTTCATGCTACAGGCACAGGTACTTCAGCTAGTAGACCTCTTCAGTAGAAGCACACGACACTCAGCTACTTTTGGTGAGCTCCAGTTGTTTCGGAGGTTTACTGAGTCCTTGGTAGATTCATTTTGGTATTGTATCGTAGTTAAGGGTAAGGTGGTTCTGTCCCGACCTACTCTAAGGTTTTTTATCTTTTAGAGGCTTTGTAGACTTATGTATATGCTTTAGTTGCGTCTTAACAAGTTGTGGCCTCAACGGCCAAGTCTTGTATATAAGTTTTGGGTCTACTTATGTTGGTTCGTATCGCTGCATCCTATGTGAACTTGTCACAAGATTGTCATAGTTATATGCATAGTAGGCACAGGTTACATGTTGGTTCTCTTGGGCCTTTAGGGCATCGGGTGCATGTCCGTCTTAATGGGATTTGAGGCGTGACATAAATTGTCTAAGGAATTTGTCTGAGATACGAGCTCCACTGCGACTGGAACACGTGTTGCGGTGCCACATCTTAGTTCTCATCCCAATGGATGAGCCTCCATTGTTTCTCAATTTTGTTATCAAAATGGAAGGCAAAATCTATTCTGTTGCTTCTATATTATGATTTCTAAGTACCCTAATGGTCTACTCACTACTAGAAATTTGACCCAATGTCATGGTTATCTAGCAAAGGTTATGCCTTCGTGGCAATATATTATTTGTTTAAGCTATTATGAACGATGCAATATATCTTTGAATAGAATAGAACAATTCTTAAAATAAACCATGGTAAAACTAACTTCATTTTAACGGTATGGGCAAAGTCAACCAATAAAACAAAGTTGAGGGGAATTTTTGACACTTTTCCCATTAAAGAATCTAATGGCTCCAAGCACAAAGTTATGTACCACTAAACTTGTATGCTTAGCAATAGTGTTCCTTTTAATTGTATGTGATGTTTAGGAAGGTACCTGAAGATAGCCATTTGAGTAGACTTTTTGAAACTTTTAATAATGATCAGATGTATGCATATATGTTTGGTAGGGATAAGGGATTTGTACATGATCCATATGTTACGCTTATTTATGAAATTTTGATGCTTGTTAAATCTTCAGACCATAATTTTTTAACTTAATTTGGTGACTTCTTTGGCTGTTTTAGGGTGTGTAAACCTACGTCTTGTAATGTACTAAATTTACATTGAATTAGTGTACTAAATCCATACACTTATATATGAAATAGTGGATGCTTGTTAATACTCCACAATAGTCATACAATTCATAGATTTTAACTATCCATAAAAAAATGGGCTAACAACATAAAAATCAACTTATATCCATCACTACTACAACAATAGAAGAAAAGCCTAATGTAACACCCCATAACTAGAAAGAACTAGAAAGATGTCAAAAAGGGGAAAGAGTCATTTATGGAAAGAATATAAAATCTAGAAAATTTGTTAAGTTGGATTTTTGGTCAACTTCAAACAACCATAACGTCTATCTCATGATGAGTTAGGTTTGTTTCCAGATGTATTAGGAAATATCTTGGAATAATATTTCCAATGCCGCCAAGTTTGCACGATTCCGAGTTCGTATGAGTGAGATATGACCATTTGAAGTTGGGCTGTTCAAATAAGAAAAGTCTAAAACCGGATTTTGGAAGGGTAATTTAGTCTTTTCCTTACCCAATTATTTTGATCCATTTTTTAGGAGTTTAATTGGGGTCAAATCAGAATTTGGTCAGTTTAGAAAATTGGAAATCTATGCAAGGGCTTGGGGAAAGGAGAAAAGAGGAGAAAGAAGGAGAAAAGGCAAGATTCGTCAAGAACGTTCAAGTTTGATTGTGGATTTTGCCAAGGATTCAATCCTACGAGGTATGTGAGATCACATAGTGTTGGGTTAGTTCATCCACGCGCCAAGCTTGTTTAATTTAGCGTATTTTCGTCCTAAAAAGATTGTTTGATGTTCTTGATAGTTGTTCTTGAATTGATTTCTTTCTTGAATATGAGTTGGGATTAAGGAGTTTCTTGCTATTAAAGTGTTGTTTCCTTGATTTATTTGAGTTAGATGTTGTAGATATGCCTTGGGTATCTGATTCTAAAGTGAATTTTAGAAAAAGAATCGGAATTAATTGAATTAAGGTCAGAAAACGAGTCGAAAAGTTCGTTGGGTTTGCCTGGAAAGGGGGATGGCGTGACGTGCCCTCGTAGCGCCCGAGGGGCTGGCGCGGCGCGCCTGCAGTGCGCCAGAAAGGATCCCCAGTAAGTTGGGGCTGGCACGGCACGCCAAGGACGCGCCCGGATCGTCATTTTTCACCAGGTTTTCATCGTTTAGCCCGTTTAAGTCCTTCTAAAGTGTACTAACAATTCCTATTGATTATAACTACTCAAAATGACTTCTAAACATCTAGAAATCATCCAAAAACATGAATTATAACCTTGAATCCATAAATTCAAATTCAAGGAAAGGTTAGAGCCAAGTCTAGAAAGTTCTTAGAGTCCTTTCAAGAAGTCTTTTGTAAATGCTTTTAACTTTGTTTTAAGACTTAAAGTTCAAGTTGAGTAAAGACTAAAGATTGAAGTTCATTTCTTCAAAGAAGTATATGGGGACTATGTATTCCCAAAGAGTTTAAAATGTTTTCACATTTAAATAAGAACAGAAACTGAGATTTCTAAAGAGCCTTTGAGCTAGTTTTCAGAAAAGAGTAAATGCTTTCACAATTAAGCAAGAAGGGAAACTTTGATTACCAAGATAGCCTTTGAGCTAAGTTTTCAGAAATTATCTCAAACCACAAAAAGAAGTATGTTTTTAAACATAAGAGCTAGTATTATATTTTGGGAGTAGTATTGAGCACCGATATGGGGGAGAGTTAAGATAACTCACAACCCCTATACACTATGTAGCCATCATGGGTAGAAAAGGGTCATACTTTTTAGATGATTCCTTTAGTGCTTTTTAGCATACACTAGTGGGTCCACTTAGTAGTTCAGGTTCTATACCCTCGGCAAGGTATAAGACGGCCCTGGCAGCGTGAGGCAAAACGATGTATCATCACAATAGCTCTTAAGTGATGGTTGTCGATTAGAGAAACTCCTACATAAGAAATTGTATTCTTATAGACACAGTTATTTGTATTTTTACATACATTTCAGAGTTATATTGTATCTTTGCATACATACAGAGTTGACATCCATGTTTTAAACAACTTTTCTTTATATTACACTTGTTTTAAACTGCTTTATATTGAAATGAGTTCAGTTATGTTTAGTTAAGTTGAGCCAAGTAAGTTCTACAGTTCCTTTCAAGCTTATATCTTGTTTTAGAATTCCCCTCACATACTCGTGCATTCAATGTACTAATGCCATTTGACCTGCATCTTCTTATGATGCAGACACAAGTAACCAGGATTAGCATCCAGCGCATTGTTGATCCAGTTGAGCACTCAGAGTCTTGTGGTGAGCCTCCTTGCTTTCGGAGGATCCTTTTTATTGCTTTCAGTATTATTATTAGTTCATTAGGATGACGTGGGTCTTGTCTCGACATCCATCTTAGTTGTTTAGAGGCTTCATAGACAGTCAGATGTTAGTTCCTTAGTCTTTTCATTTCATTATCTTATGTTGAGACTTGAGTTTGCCTTATTGGCTAGTTGAATGTTTTCTTTATAACATTCTAAGGTTTTGTTTGAGTTTATCTTGTTAAGTTAAATCTTCCACTGAGTAAGTAAGCCAGGTCAAGGGTTTGCTTGGGATCAGCAATGGTTCACAAGTGCCAGTCCCGCCCAGGATGTAGGCTCGGGGCGTGACACGTAACTAACAAATAAATTTTCCTAATAAACTTTAGACCTTATATTTGGGATTTGGGACTTGCCTCTTATCCAGAATGAAAGGTCTTTTTTGCTGCATAGGAGAGTTGCTAAGCCGAGAGGTAAATGTTGCTAGTTTGAATGTTCAACGCCATTTTTGCCAACCATCATTAGTCTTAATGCTTCCATTCATGTTTAGTTTGAGGTGCCCTGATTTTTCATTGTATTTGTGGATATTCCTTTGTAAACGAATATTATTTTTAGAAATATGAAATACTTGTAATTTTTTATACACCAAATCAAACACTTCTTATAGACTATCAAATGACCCATTAATGTTGCTTTCATATGCTACCGTTTGAGTTGAAAAAATCGACTTAGTGTGTGCATGTCATAGAATATAGGAAAAGGGAGAACATATATTCCACAACTTGCATTCTAGAGCGGATATATATATCCCATCATCTAACAAATAGTGTACAATTACCCCCAACATCTAACAAATGATGTATATTTACCCTTTTAGTTAATAGAAAGGCATAGATGAAAGTTCATTGGCATATATGAGCCTTTTTCCTTTAGGGTAAAAATACACCAATAAAAATATGCCATCCATTAATTTTTTTTAAAACTAGTTTTAAGATTTTGAAATTAGAAAACTAAGCAATAAAATTATTGTCGCTTATAAATTCCGCGATTTTCTTCTAAAAGTTTCTCAAGTTTCTTTAGTCAAACCACATTCTTTCCCCTAACGTCTTTGTAACGACAAAAGATAAGATTGTACGCCGACAAAAGATAAGATTGTACGCCAACAAAAGACTGAAATAAAGATGATAAAGTCTAAAGCGAAACACATTCCAGCTTTCAAAAAGGAAATGGAAAGTCTTCTCAAGAAAGAACGTAAGCTTTCTATTACAACGGGAGCACATGTTGTTATTCTTATTTATTTCCCATTTGGTAAACCATATTTTTATGATTCCTCTAAAAAAATTAAGATAATAGATGATTTCCTATATCAAAATTAATGAACTGCATAAACCTTTACGTCAATTCGATCAGCAACGACATTCCTCTTAATTTTGATTTAGGAAATCATCTATTATCTTAAAATTTTTAGAGGAATCATAAAAATATGGTTTTCAAACGGGGAATAAATAAGAACAACAACATGTTCTACCGTTGTAATCGAAAGTGTATGTGCTTTCTTGAGAATACTTTAAATTCTCTTTTTGAAAGTTGCAATGTGTTTCTCTTTAGACTCTATCATCTTCATTGCAGACTTTTGTCGGTATACAATCTTATTTTGGCCATTAAAGCATTGGGGGAAAGAAGGTGGTTTGACTGAATAAACTTGAGAAACTTTTAGAAGAAAATTGCGTAATTTATAGGCGACAATATTTTTATTACTTTGTGATTATGTTATGTGGATCGGTCACAACATTCTTTAAATTTTGATTTAGGAAATCATTTATTGTGGTAAAATTATTAGAGGAATCATAAAATATAGTTACATCTAGGAGAATAAATAAGAATGACAACACATGCTCCCGTTGTAGTAAATAATTTGTAATGCATTTCACTTTAAAACTAATTACCATCGTCATTTTAGTCTTTTATAGGCGTGCAATCTTATTTTCTGCTATTACAAAGATATTAGGGAAATTAAGGTGGTTTGACTAAATTAGTTTGAGAAACTTTTAGAGAAAGTGGCATAATCTATTGGCGACAATACTTTTATTGCTTCGTGATTAAGTTAAGTCTATAAATGAATTGCATGTTATGTACTTTTTCTAGAGATTTATAACCTTTACTATTCATTTTGACTCCAGTTTTAGGAAACACACGTTTTCTTTCTATAGATTACCCGATTGTAAGAATACGTTTTTTTAGTAGGTTTTTAGAACTTTCTTGGATTTACTAACAATCATCATTGTTATGTCTCAAATCGTTAAATGGATAATAGTATCAAATATTTGTGCTTAGTTCTTTTTCCAATTCTTAACTTCTTTTACCTAATATAGGTTTTTCATTAGAACTAGCTTAGTGTACGTGATTTGCGGGTGTGTCTTTCATTAATTAATAAAATTATATATTAAAATAATAAAAATATTTTCTAATAGCAAAGCATTTCATATGAAGGTTAAAAATGTAGTTTGAAATAGGTGAACCTCTTTATTTAATATTTTTAATTCATTTACCATAATTCAAATAAGATTTATATAAGTTAAAAATGTTGGTTTAAAGTCTTAATGTTAGGACTTTTAATATAGTTCAAATAAAAAAATATTTAAGAAATAAAATTTCTGTCAATTTTGAACTAATAAATATTAGGATTTTTTACCTATTACAAATAAGTAAATTTAATGACTATAACTTTAGTTACATTCCAGGAATCCAGGTCCTAAATATTAGCAAAACACCTATGACAATTATTTGAGTAAAATAGTAAATGACAATTTTATCTATTGTAAAATCTTTTAATGAAGGGTAAAAAGGTAAATCAACATTAGACGTACATGTTATTCCAAACACAATTCTCATTAGAACTCCAACTACAACTTTAAGAATTTCAAATAAGGTGAATAATATTAGACTTTCATTCACACTCAGCTTTAATACATTTTCATATATAATATTCTTCGAGAATCACTTGTTATACTCGAAATTAGATTTAACTTAAATGTGAAGAAATAATTAGCTATCTTGAATCATTTATTAAATAATTCTAAAAATTGAAATGTATAACTTTGATCAAGTATTACAAATAGTTTAACTATCAATCATAAATTTTTCATTCATTTTGATCTTAAACAAAAATCTTAGCTAATACTAGTTGTGAAGAAAATACTACTTTATTATATGGATTATTGCTTAAGTGGCAAAGAAGTTTTAATGTATTATTGACTATTATATCTTTTAGAAGTCTTTTTATTGACACTAATTCTCCTCGTTAATTTTTCTAAAATATTTTTCTCTTACCATTTTTTTAGGGGTCCTTAAATTTTTACATGTTTGTTTATATTTCTTTTTTCCATATATTTTAGGAGTCATCATTCTTCCCATATATTTTAAGATTTAATATCATAAAGATAATTAGATAATAATTGGAGAAAAGTAGTAAATGAAAATTTTGTCTATAGTGGATGTTTTAAGGAAAGGCAAAAAGTTTAATCAACAATTTTATAGATACTACGAATAACGGATTAAGATAAAATTAAAGTGCTTTTTGAGTAGCAATAATGTAGGATTGCGGGAAGTTCATAACATGAAGACAAAAATAATCTAGGACAAATGTACTTGTATTTAAAATTTGTTAACATATAAAAGAATAGCTTAAGACAAACCTGATCATGATGATAGTGGCAATTGAAAGTTTTCTTCGATATATGAATATATCATCACCGAGATCGATCTTAGCTATCCACTCTTGTTTTTAGTTTTTTGAACAGTACCTGCACTAATTGCTCACTCTCTTTTTCTTCTCAAACCTGAACATACAAAGAGATAAAAAAGCAAAACACTAGGTATAAGGAATTTTAAACAAAATCTATAATTAATACTTGAACATTTTAAGTTTCTATCTAACTTGACAAAAAGAATAGTTTGATACCAATTAGAATGAGCCAGAGAATATTGTTGAATCACAAAATCATCGGTTAAGATGATATTATGTACTCTCTTGCCTAGAGCTTAAAATTTCAGATATTACTATACTAAATCAAAGCAATTAATTAGGTCAAATCTATCGGTGCCCCCCTAAAGTTGGCACTAAGTTTCACTTAGACACCTCAACTGGGTGATGTTCATTTTAGACACTTCATGTAGGGTCCCGTTGTGTCATTTTGACACTTTTTGCTGACATGTCAAAGTGAGTGTCATACACTCAACAATAGAGCGTGAAAGACTCAATTTAGCTATTTTTATTTTATTTTCTCTCCTTCTTCTTTATTTTTCAAGCTACCACCTCTCACCATTTTTTGAAGCTTAAACTCCTTTAATGGAGGTCAATTGTTTTATTCAAATCCGTTTTCAAGTCATTTTTCTTCTACTTCATTGTATTACTTTTCTAAATCTATAATCACCTCTGATATCATCCATGTCAGCCTACTTGTATTGAAGTTGACGAGCTTCAATGAAAAATCAAGAATATGTTTAACACGAAAGAAGTGTCCAAATTCAAGCCCAAAAAAAAGAAGATTGGGCCACACGAAGCCCAATAAAAGAGCCCAAAAAGCTGAATGTTTAAAGTCAAAATTTCATATTTTAAATTTTTCCTAGTTTAAAGTTTTCCTAGTTTAAAAAGTTTCCTAGTTTAAAGTTTTCTTGTTTTCCTAGTTTAAAGTTTCCTAGTTTAAAAGTTTTGTAGTTTAAAGTTTTCCTAGTTTAAAGTTTCCATAAAAGTAGGATTTAAATCCTATTCTATTTGGGATAGGTGTTACCTATATATAGGGGTTGATTTTATTATTTGAGACAGACATGATTAATATTATTTGAGAGGTTTCTCTTCTTTACACCTTTATGTGTGGTGACTATGAATTTATCTTACAACCTTATAAGAACGATTCTTTACACTACAACAAATGTGATATTTAGCTACGAAATTATTAGTTACGATATAAAATTCGTCACTAATTATTCACCTTTTGTGACAAAAAATACATTTCGTATTTAAATGTATGTGCAACATACTTTTAGTGACGAAACGTACAATTTCGTAGCAAAGTTTTGTCTAGTAAAGTTTCCCACCAAAAAATAATTTGGCGCCATTTATTAAGTACAACTAGTGACAAATTTTAATTCATCAATGACACATTATTTTGTCGCTAATAATGTATCCAATTTGTGACAAAATTTTATTTGTCATAAAATTAGTTACAATTTTGGACACGAAAAATTTTCATCACAAAATATAAGTTGTTGCAATAGCGACAAAATAGAGTTCGTAGTTGAATGTTGTAAGCTTTTAGCCACAAAATTATATATTTAATAGTGACCTTAGTTTTCGTCTCTAATAATATAAGCAATT